>JUFY01028500.1:0-26360 GCA_001855655.1 Leptopilina clavipes | reverse complement strand
CTTTAGTGTATTTGCGACTGACTAGGGTGTGTTTTTGGATCCCTCCAATACAGAGAGACGTCGTGCATTAAATAAATTATAGTCCCTGCTGGAATAGACCGCTCCAAAAACCACATCGTATATCGAAGAAACGTGTCTCCTTTAAATATTGACATTCAAATAGTTCTCCAAATTTATACTCTAATGTGCAAACTGTTTTATAACAGAAAACCCTTTATTTAACACCAATCGAATATATTTTCATTTTCATTTTCAAAATACTCTCATTTAAATTATCAAAAAGAAAAAATAATATTTATATCCATTTTTCAACGATAAATTAAAAATTTTTAATAAAATAATGAAAGTTAATATTCACTTAAAAGGGAAAATATAAACAAAATAAAAATACAGAAATAAATGTAGAAAAAAAACATTAAAATAATTTTCTAAAACAATAAAAATAATAAATAATAAAAATAAAATAATGAAAAATAATAAAAAATAATAAATAGTAAAATTAAAATAATTAAAAAATAATAAATAGTAAAATTAGAATAATAAAAAATAATAAATAGTAAAATTAAAATAATAAAAAATAATAAATAGTAAAATTCAAATAATACAAAATAAGAAGTTATTAATTATTTTAATGAGTAGAATAAATTTGCAGAAAGTATAGGAAGAAAATATTTTTTTTTTAAGAAGAAGAAGGAAATAAAAATGTAAAAATTATGAATGATTAACATTTGTTCTATTTGATGGAAGAGGGAGGGACCCATGTGAATGAAAATTCGATAGGATTTAATGCAAGTGAATATCCAATAACGTAATTGCCATCGTATGGGCAGTTAGCTGTTGACCTAAGCTTATGGCTTGGTAAATAACTGCTATTTATCTGTTAGAGAGAATTGAATTTTAGACAGTTTCGAGTCTATGAATTTCCATCGATTTGAAACTGAAACTTGCGCATGTTACAAGCTATTTTAATCTAATTATTAACTCTATTTCGAACAAAATTACGTTTCCATTATCGCAGTTTCTAATTCAAACTGTATAATGAAGCAACGACGGCAATTGAAATATATATAATAAATGATATTTCCATGTTGTTTCAAATTCATCAAAAAGCAAGTATTTCAAAAAAATATAACTGCAGGACAAAATTTTTTTCATTTTTTTCTATCAAACCAGAGAGTCTGACTAAAATTTCCCTTTACTACTAATTTTAAAACAGAATTCAAAACGTCTGACTGAATCTGACTTTTACTACTGATACGAAAAAAGAAAAAAATTGAAAAGCCTCGGACTAAATTATTTTTACTCCTGGAACTACAATTATATGATAAAATTAAATGTCTGACTAAAATAAACTAGTACTACTGGTACCAAAAATTACAGAAATTCACAAATTCTGCAACTTTTACTAATGGGAAAATTAGAATTCAAAAAATGTTTGTCTTGAAATTGACTTTTACCACTGATACTAAATTAGATGAATTTGATACGTCTGACTATAATTGATTTTTACCACTACTGTCCAATTTCGAACCATTTTGAAAATTTGCAAAAAGAAAAACTGGAAAAATGAAAAATTCTGACTGTAAGTCACCTTTACTACTGTCAGTAAAAAATTAAAAATTAAATTAAAAACATTTAATAGTCTAACTAAAATTTGCTTTTACTACTGCGATCAAAAAATAATCCCAAAAATTCACTTTTCAATTCAAAAGAAACAAGAAGAAATTTTCGAAACACTTGAAAAACAATAAAGTTTCCTTTCGTAATTTTCTTTCGCGATGAAATAAACAAGTTTCGAGATAAGATAAACAACGAGAAAATATTTTCATCGGGCATAAAGTATATAAGGTGAAAACAAAAAAAGACCATATAACCCAAGGAGCACCAGACCGACGTCTGATATGGGTGACCAAAATGAATGTCTGGAAAGAATTTTATCACTACATTTGAAAATACGGGGCCAGTCATGAATAAAGTGATGGGAAATACCTTGGAAAACATCCATAACTTCACTCATATGCAATATATTTACGTTTTCATATACGTCTATATATATATACATGGAGACGAGCAGAGAGCGACGAACTAAGTTTTATAGAACGTGACTGGTCAGAATTGTCCAGAGCAACTGATGCGTTCACATCGCAGGTATTGTCAATCTACCCCGTGGCAAACACCCGCCCGTTTGTTTTGACTTCAACAAAAAAAAAAAAAAAGGAATAAAAGCGAAAGAGAAAACCGAAAAATTATGCTCTATCAAATCTATAAACGAATCCACTTTTCTAGATCGATTTCACGATGCAATTTTTCTATTCAAAATAATATTTGTACGATCTGGATAAATTTTTATCGTATACTGTGGAATATTTAGTTGAATGTCTGACTGAAATTTACTTTTACTACTGAGGGGGAAAAATTAGAAAAATTGAAAAAAGATTGCGATTGATATTAGACCACTGATTTTGAATTTAGAAAGTCTGATTAAAAACGAGTTTTACCACTTGGGGAAAATTTAGACGTCTTGCTGAAAATTTCTTTTACTACTGATACCAAAACACCAAAATGAAGAGTCTGATTGAAACTAATTTCTACTAGTGATGAAAAAATCGAAAGAATTAAAAGCGCGTCGTCCGACTAAAATTGATTTTAACTACTGATTTTCCTACTTTCCCTTACAACTGACATCAAAATTTACACAAAAAAAATTGACTGACTAGAACATACTTTTACTACTGATTCCAAAAAATACAAGAATTTTTATGTACGACTAAAATGGACTTTTACTACTGATACAAAAACTTGCAATTTAATTTGTGTCCGACTAACACAGACTTTAACTACTGATTCCAAATTACAAGTATTCTTATGTCTTGCTCAAATGTTTCTTTACTACTGATACTGACATAAAAATTAAAAATAAAATTGTCTCACAGTTTTTCATTTTTCTACTGATTCAAAATTTACAAAAATCTTTACGTCCGACTAAAGCGGACTTTTACTACTGATACCAAAATTGCAAGAATTTAAATCATGTCCGACTAAAATTCATTTTAACTACTGATTTTCCTACATAAATTTTCCTACTTTCCTATATCAAAATTTATACGGAAAAAATTGACTGACTAGAACATACTTTTACCACTGATACCAAAATTATAGAAAACGATAATTTTTCAAGTCTGACCAAAACTGACTTCCTCTACTGACGTCAAAAAAAACAAGACCTCAGAAATGTTTTGACTGACTAAAACTAACTTTTATCATACTTTGAAACCGTAGGAAAAATTTGCGTTCACGAAGCATTCTTAACAATTACCAACAGCATCACTATTAGTATAATTAGTTTTAAAAAAATGAAAAATATATTTAAAATAAAAATATAAAAGCAAAAATTCCAAATAATGAAAAATAACTTTTTTGACAAAGCAAATGAATAAATATATATATTATATGCATAAATGTCCCTCAAAGCAAGAACTTTTCGTATTTCACTTATAAAATGATGAGAGAGAGAGAGAGAAAGGAGAGAGTTTGCGTGAACGTTGCTTGTAGTCATGTGTATATTCGCTAATACTGGCTAGGAACTCATAATCGTCGTCCTCAATATTGCAGTATCCAATTCGGTGCTCTCTCGGTGGTGTTGCTGCTTCTGCTTATGTCCATAGTTGCCTATGCGCACACATTTCAACTGTACTTGTACATGTGTCACGTACACGCAGGGAGATTACATTTTCCATTAACGGATAAAGCTCACTTACAAATTGTTGCAGCACTCGTGCTGATTACGTTGCAATTTTATATTATCATTAGCTATATACAAACAAATATAAAAGTATCACGTGTATATACAATTTTATTGCAAATGCAACTAATAATAAACACGTTTACCCCATTCTCTCTCTCTCTCTCTCCTTTTCGCACACAAACGCAGAAATTATTATCATCATTCACCACTTTATCAAAAACGTATGCATATTGCCCTGGCAATGAAATTAATTCTCTTTAATCAAAAATTAAACAAACAAAATTGATAATTATTATTGAAATTTGAAATTCGAATTTACATTCTATTTTATAGTTTATTCATAATTTTCATATATTTTTTTACTCGGGGGATGTAGACCTGGCTTACGATTGGCTAATTATTGGGCCAATATTGGACCAGGTTTGCAATTATAAGAAACTTTCAATTAAGAAGAAACCAGCTAAACCATAATTCTAAAAATATTTCCAGTTCCTGGAATATTATAATTCTAGTATTGGTTTCCTGGGACAATATTGGCCCAAACTTGGCAAACATGGATTTTTTCTTATGCCAATCGTATTTCCCCCTACCCCCCATTAAGAATTATTACAACTCAGTAATAATGCCAATTAACCGTACTAAATATAATATAATTAATTAATTAACAACTTAATTAATTCACCAATAAATTAACAATTTAATTAATTTACTAAAAAATTAACAATTTTAATTAATTTACAAATGAACATACTATTTAATTAACGCAGTAATATGCTCCAGTTTGTAAAAAAAAAGTAAGTCAATAAAAAAGAAGAATGCAACGTCCATATTAAATCTGCCATCGTCAACTGTTTCACTTTTAGTGAAAGATAAAGTTTTCATTGTGTTAAAATACGTCGAAAAGTGAAGCGGTTAGAGGGAACATATTAGGTGTCGAAACGACGTTTCATGTTGCTATCGTGATACCGCCAAGATAGCAGGCGGTAGGGAACACGATATAACCTGAACCGCATACAAAAGCAGCATTTGCCGGAAAGGAGAAGCCGATTTGCTCGAGGGCAAATCCGTATTTTAAACAGAGCTTCTCTTTCGGTAACCGACGAAGAGTTAGGAGAGGGAGATAGGGGGCACTCAATGTGAAAGGAGGAAAGAGCTTTGTTGAAGCGCGCAAGCTACGTAATTTTCATAACTTCTTGCAGAGACAATAACCACAAAATGCCCCCCTTCCCCCCCCCCCTCATCCTGCCTAGCTTCAATGTGTCTCGAAAACGGATAGAGAGAGGATAAGTGGCCCTGGAACTGTAGACAATTCGCTCTCTCACCTCCTCGCTTCTTGCAGCATCCAGGTCTTATGTACCCCGCACACCACTCCTCTTTGTCATATCGCGAAACAAAAATTTATTATACTCATTTAACAATTTGTGGTTTAGAACAATATGCTTCCGGATATCCCAGGAGAAAAAAAAACCGGTTCATCATCATCTACTTTAACAGTGTGGTCCCGTTCGTTGATGAAGGACTGTCAGAATACGTGTGGGCTGATCCTGTTCCCTCGCCAGATGGTAATTACCACATTCATGTTCCCCACTTGGCGGGCAAATTAATTAATATTGCATAAATTGCTTGCCGTTCGCAGATACTCGCAATTTCAAAATTATTTCTCTCTCTCTCTCTCTCTCTCTCTCTCTTTTTCTCTTTCCTTTTTCTGACTCTGTTTACTCACTGGGCAATTAATTGACTGATATGCTGTAATCAGAAAAGTTATCGGAACGATAAAAATGAAGACTTCAAAACATAAAAAAGTAAAGAAGAGAAAATTATGACTTGATTAAGAGGATATTGCTGATTTTGATTCTGATACTGATGGTACCGATGGGTTTATTGATGATATTATTGTTTTTGTTGATGATACTCATAGTTCTACAGATGATGCTGATGATTTTGTTGATAATATCGATGGTATTCTTAGTTTCACAGATGATACTGATGATTTTGCTGATAATACTGATAATACTTTTGGTTTTATTGATGCTACTCATAGTTTTACAGATGATACTGATGATTTTGCTGATAATATTGATGATACTTTTGGTTTTATTGATGATGCTTATAGTTTTACAGATGATACTGTTAATTTTGTTGATAATATCGATGGTATTCTTAGTTTCACAGATGATACTGATAATTTTGCTGTTAATACTGATGATACTTTTGGTTTTATTGATGCTACTCATAGTTTCACAGATGATACTGATGATTTTGCTGATAATACTGATGATACTTTTGGTTTTATTGATGCTACTCATAATTTCACAGATTTTACTGATGAATTTGCTGATAATACTGATGATACTTTTGGTTTTATTGATGCTACTCATAGTTTTACAGATAATACTGATGATTTTGCTGGTAATATTGATGATACTTTTGGTTTTATTGATGATGCTCATAGTTTTACAAATGATACTGATGATTTTGCAGATAATACTGATGATACTTTTGGTTTTATTGATGCTACTCATAGTTTTACAAATGATGCTGATGATTTTGCTGATAATTTTGATGATACATTTGGATTTACTGATGATGCTCATAGTTTTACGGATGATACTGTTAATTTTGTTGATAACACGTATGGTACAGATGTTTTTGCAAACATTAATGATGGTATTGATGATGGTTACAATGTTTTTATTAAAGCGTCTGATCTTTTTGTGCATATTGCTGGTATTTTAGATAATTCTGACCGTTTTATAGATGCTGACAGATGATTTTATCGATCAGGTACATCCAACCCTCTTTAATAAACAATAAGAATAATATAATACCTTTAATATTAAACGAGTGAAAGGAAAATCTTTGATTGAACTTCCATAGTGAAGATGAAAACAAATTGTCCTCTCTAATTGAAATTGAATTCGGTACAGATAGTCTTTGGTGTACAAATAGCGGCGGCACCCACGCGTCACTTTTATTGCCTGCGCTCCAGCAGAGTTCAAGACGCACGACAAAATAAAATGAAATTAACTGCTTTGATGTCAGCCGGGTGCAACGAATCGCTACGAGAAATGTGGATCCGCTAATATAGAGGCCTATGCATACAAAGTGACTATGAGGGTCAACCCTCCACCAAACTTGAGATACAGGGGGATAAGACTCGAGGGGGTTTTTGAAAGATGAGACAACGAACGTCTGCTTCTTATAAACTCTCCTTCTTTCTCTCTCTCTCCCTCTCTCGATAAACAGGAACTTTCAAGGGTTCTCAATTATTAAAGAATCCTATGTGATCTCTCCTACTAAATATTCATTACAGTTGAAGAAACTCAAAGTATCATCTAAATTCATTCCTGAATTATGTATTTTTCACGGTATTATTGACTTTTTTCAAATTTTTATACAAAAAAAAAAAACATCTCAAGTCCCTTGAAAAATTGATTTCAGACATAAAAAGAATTTTAGATTCTATAAATTGTTTCTCCAGTGAGAGAAAAATTGCAAAATAATATCGTAAATTATAAAACACTATATGTAATATAAATAGTAGAAGACTAAATTGAAAATCAATTTTTCGCTTGAACGAATTACGTCAAAATAAATCCTAATAATGTGCACGGCTTAATAAAAACCTCTCTAGAGAATTTTCCTGAATCCCTGAATCATTTCATACTCTCTGACTATTTTCCATCCAGATATGATCACTCGTTACAAAGAGAAATACTTATCTCAAGTATTCAAGTGTCCCGTGAGAGAGAGAAAGAAAATTCCATTTTTTTATCGACAGGAAACGTTTACAGAAAAAAAAAACAACAAGAGCGCAAACGTGTTCTATCATGTGCAAAACTTTTGATACGATCGCAAATTTAAGACAAGTAGACATATATGAATATTTTGGTGGGTGTAAGATTAAAGTTTCAAGATCTCTGTAATAATAATAGGGGGTTGATAAAGAGATTCGATGCGCATTTAAAATTGGAGGCAGCGTGGCGCTCCCTCTAATGCTCGCAAAAGATTTGGGTTTGAGCAAGAGTTGCTTTCATTGTCGTGTGTGTGCTTGGAAAAGGCGCCCTTGATTTACACAAGCTCTACACGCAGGTCCCTTATCTTTTCTACGCACACACTTCGTGTCAGTTTGCCCGCGAATGTGTTATCGCTCCTATCGTATCGGTCACGTGCATTGTCACACTCTTCCA
This sequence comes from Leptopilina clavipes, assembly GCA_001855655.1. NCBI lineage: Eukaryota > Metazoa > Arthropoda > Insecta > Hymenoptera > Figitidae > Leptopilina > Leptopilina clavipes. Next base: position 18,425 of record JUFY01028500.1, on the reverse strand, counting down.
ACCACGGATCGCGTGCGATATCCGCATAAACCACGATTCCGGATGGAAAAAAAGACAATTGCCCCCTTCCCAAAACATTTACAAGATAAATGAAGGCATAATTTTTTTATTATTTCACATGCTTTTCATCGTATCATCATTTTTATAATTGGCTTTCAAGTTTATTAAACGATAAAACAAAGTAAAATATCGATCCACAAGTGATGCTAATTGTTTTACTGACAATACTGAAGGTTATGCAGACGAAACTAACAATACTGATAATACTGATGGTAATGTTGATGCTGCTGATCATTTAACTGATAATATTGATGGTTCTAATGATTATGCCAATAGTACTGATGGTTTTACAGATGATACTGCTAATTTTTTTGATAATATTGATGGTGCTTTTGATTCTGTTAATGCTACTAAGAGTTATGCTGATAATACTGTTGTTTTTACTGATAATACTGAAGTTTATGCAGACAAAACTAACAATACTAATAATACTGATGGTAATGTTGATGCTGCTGATCATTTAACTGATAATACTGATGGTTCTAATGATTATGCCAATAGTACTGATGGTTTTACAGATGATACTGCTAATTTTTCCGATAATATTGATGGTGCTTTTGATTCTGTTAATGCTACTAAGAATTATGCTAATAATACTGTTGTTTTTACTGATAATACTGATAATACTAATAGTTATTCTGCAGCTACTAATTAGTTTACTGATAATATTGATGGTACTGAATGTTATACTGATGGTACAAATATTATAACCCATAATATTGATGTTACTGATGGTTATGCTAATGTAACTAACATTTTAACGGATAATAAGGATGATACTATTGGTACACCATTATTAACCAATACAGGAGACCATGATAAAATCAACAAAAACACCAGTATCATCAGGTGGTAAAGCATCATCATCATCTGGATGGTAGATACCAGAACCATCAGGATAAACAACAGCAGCATAAATAGCATCAACAAAAACACCAGTATCATCAGGTGGTAAAACATCATCATCTGGATGGTAGATACCAGAACCATCAGGATAAACAACAGCAGCATAAATAGCATCATCAAAAACACCAGTATCATCAGGTGGTAAAACATCATCATCTGGATGGTAGATACCAGAACCATCAGGATAAACAACAGCAGCATAAATAGCATCATCAAAAACAGCACAAATCTATTAAAAAAATTACCTTCTAATCAGAATATAACAACAGAATTATCATGAAAATTTTCAGTAGCATCAATGATGTGAATTTTACTCTACAATGAACATTAGCTTGAGGACAATTAAAATAACAACATCTGCTAATTCTGTTTGGCATATAGAAGACATAACACCAATTATGCAGAAATGTCTAATGAGAATTCAGAACATCAACAGTTTAGAATAAACAATCTAAAATGATATTACAAATATATATTCACGTTAAACGTCCTTCTTTAGACAAACGATTTTACATATATGGGTCGTATTTGCAGTTTGGGGTTATAGCAACCCTCTTCCCGCTGAGAAAATGGAGAATTAACAGCACATGTCTGGCTGTAGTATATGTGAAGCAAAATTGTACCGGAGTTACTTTCTTCTTACTTGTGCGCATAAACATTAATTATTTAAGAGTTAAAATTAGTTGCGGTCATGGCATTTTCTCCTCTCGAGGCGCAAAATCGTTCAATGTTATTTCTAACTCCCTCGTTCTCTGGTATATTTTGCGACTCTTTCTCTCTATGTATAAATTCATGCCTGATGGACGATTCGTAACAAGTTCATCGAAAATTTAATACCTGGACCCTTCTCTTCTATACGTATAGATTTATATACATATATATATGTGTATTGAACAGGCAGTTATATTGTAGAGGGAGTAAATACCTATGAATATTTGATGCAGTTATGAGAACAAACTTTTCATCAAAGTGCAAACAAATATAATCAAATAATAAAAAAAGTCAACATTTAATTAAATGCTCCCTGACAGATATATACAGGAGCTGAAAATTGATCGAATCGTTGTTGCGTAACTCAATAATAATTATTGAATTTCATTCTAATTAGATAAAATTCGTAAAATTGAAATTATGACGTGCCAGGCAATGGAAATTTTTAGAAAATGTAAATTTTCACCTCAGTTTCTTTCCGAATTCTATATATATTATACGATCTGAGACTCGATGAATTATAAACCAGGTTGAAAGGGGCAAGAAAAGTTGTTTAGAATTTGAATTTTCCTACGACAGCACCTGAAAGTTAAAATGCAACTGCATGTGACAAGCATTTTGCGAAACGAATTTCTATTTTTTTTCCTAATTAAACTAATTATTTTCTTTCTTACCAAATTAGACGAGTTGAAAAAATTGTTCTTTCAGAGAGATAGAGAGAGAGAGGAAATTTTTTTTTTCTATGAAACAAATCTGTTAATAAAAGAATCAAGCAATTATTAAACTCTTTAGTTCTCCAGCTCTTTGAAAATCTACTCATTCTGTTGCTCCTTTCTAGAGCAAAAAAAAAAAGACTACACAAAACATGACGTACCCTTTTATTTTACGTAGGATTCTGTCTCAAAAGAAGAGAAAGGAAAAAAAACACAAGGGTTTCGTCTTTCATGTGAATACGACTGTAATTTTCTTCGCAAAGAAAAAAATCACTCGTGGGTGTCAACACCTACGTTCATCTAACGATCAAAGCTTTTTCAAGACATGGTCACGTAACACCGTGTAATTTATACAGATTATGTGCTTCACTTCAAAATTCACCTCTAGAATTTATATATTTAAGCGTATTTAATTTTTTTAATTTTTCTTTCTCAAAATTAAAAATTTTATCCACTAAATACCTCTTTTTCGACTTTATTCAAATACGAAAATAATAAAAGAGTTATTCAAGCGAGAATGGATTTGATTTTAGGGGGTGGTAACAAAAATCCTTTTGTTTAAATATTCTTTTTTTTCCAGGTTCGTATTATAATGAAGAAATAATTTCTCTATTCACAATCATGAGGATGAAAAGCAACGCCAAGCGTCTCGTTATTATGTGTATACATAATTATGTATAACAACAAGTCAGTTTGCGAAGGCACAAGGGAATATAAACATATACACATTGTTTGAAGGCTTTCTCAGTTGTGTATATGTTGAATTGCTCTCCTACGCATAAAAGCGCACAGTGGTTTATATGATGTTTGGATCACATAGAGCGGTGTAGATTATTTAGACGAGAGAGAGAAGGGACCAAGTCTCTAGAGCGCGAATACTCAAGGCGTTTAACAAAGTTCAACTATTTAAGGCACACTGCATTTCCACTTGTTGAAGCAAACTTACCACTTCGAATTGTAATAATACACGCAACCGAATATTCATTCAGACCCAGGGGGAAGTCTACAAGATTGGGGAGGTAAGAGTGGACCAATCTTGGGAGAAATGTTGCCAAGATTCAGCCAATATTGTCGTCGCCAATATTGACCCAAGTTTGCGAATATAGAAAGCGAAATTGAATTTAAATAATGGACCAATATTGGCCCAAGGTTTGGATAAATATTGCAACTAGTCTGCCAATGTTGGGCCAAGTTTTCGAATATAGAAAGCGAATTTGGAATTTAAATACTGGACCAATATTGGCCCAAGGTTTGGATAAATACTGCAACTAGTCTGCCAAAGTTGGGCCAAGTTTGCGAATATAGAAAGCGAAATTGAATTTAAATACTGGTCCAATATTGGCCCAAGGTTTGAATAAATACTGCAACTAGTCTGCCAAAGTTGGGCCAAGTTTGCGAATATAGAAAGCGAATTTTGAATTTAAATACTGGACCAATATTGGTCCAAGGTTTGGATAAATATTGGCAGACTAGTTCCAATATTCAACCAAACCTTGGGTCAACATTGGCAAAATACTTCCAATATTTATCCTTGGGCCAATATTGGTCCAATATTTAAATTCGAAGTTAGTTTCTAAATTCGCATACTTGGCCCAACATTGACAACCTAGTTTCAACGTTTAGCCAAACCTTGAGCCAATACTGGTCCAATGTTAAATTCAAGGTTCGTTTCCAAATTCGCAACCTAGGGCCAATATTGATTCGATATTTTTATTCGAGATCGGTTTTCACACACTCAATCTTGGGCCAATATTGGCGACAGAAATTGGTCCAATTTTTATCCAATCAGTTAATTTTTCACTGAGCGAAAAAATATGTGTCTACTTACAAAAAACCATGATTGACTTGGATTTGAATGACTCACCTGTAACAAAAGAAAATACAATTACATTTTTACATGTTCATGAAAAAATAGTAGGAAAATTTAGAAAATAATAGAAGAATAGAATAGATAACGGTATAAATTCAGAATGTTAATATTGCATTTTAATTTTGTTGAAAAATAATAACCGAAATGGGGATTTCATGGTCTGGAAATGGCAAATATATAAATATATATATATAGTGTACACATTCGACCAAACACGTACGAGTTGTTTGCGTTCGGTACATATTGCGCTCGCCAATTATTCGGACAGTGGAGCAAGCACAACGACGTCCGCTCCCTCGAGCAACAAGGTTATATTAGGCATTCTCGAAATGAGATGATCCCAACGGAACTTGAACCTCAACCTTGGAATAATGTTCCGGAAGGACGAAACCGCACACACAGAACGCGCAACAGACAGGGGTCCCCGTCAGGTAATCACCATCAGCTTACGTAGGTATGCTTTGTCGTCTTAATTCACAGGCAGCCGGCTCATCGAATCTATATAATCTCTCATTTAACGCTCCAAAGCTCACTCACTCACTCACTCACTCTCTTTCTCTCTCTCTCTCTTTCTCTCTCGCCCATTTTCTCGCGAGAAGATGATGGCTCAAAATCAGTTTTCCCTGCTCCAGACATTTCGTTTCTTTTCATCTTCATCCGTTGCTCCTCTCACGCGGAAAACTCTCCGCCAGTTTTAATTGACTCATCATCTGATAATTAAACGTCCCCAGCGAATGACAGTCCGATAATAAAAGCATATCCTTGGCACATCTTTTTAATGAAGATGTTTTAATGGACGTAAATAAAACAGAGGCAAAAAAAATAACGAAATCTTTATATATATATAAGAATGATATAATGTCAACGATAAAATTATTTATGGGAGAAAAATTAATGCCTGGAATAACAAATGAATGTGCTGGAAAATCAGAAGGACAAATAAAAAATTCAGAAGAGGAATATAAATAGTACAACTAATATTAACGAACTGAATTTCTGATATTAAAGGTTCTACATGATGATAATGATTCTTTTATTAATGACACTGATTGTTTTACTGATAATAATGATAATACTGATGGTTTTACTGATAATAATGAAGGTACTAAAGGTTCAATTAATGATAATGATTGTTTAACAGATGATATTGATGGTACTAATTGTTTTTCTGATAATAATGATGATACTGATGGTTTTGCTGATCATAGTAACCAAACTGTTGATTTTGATTCCAATATACTTGGTTCTACTGATGATATTAATGGTATTCTAGGTTCAGTTAATGATACTGATGGTTATATTAATGATACTGATTGTTTTACTGATAATAATGATAATATTGATGGTTTTAATGATACTAATTATGATACTAATGGTGATATTGATGATACTGATTGGTTTGCTAATAATAGTGATGATACTAGTGGTTTTGCTGATAATAGTGATGGTACTAAAGATTATATTCATGACACTGATTTTTATACTGATAATAATGACGGTACTGATGGTTTTTCTGCAGATAGAGATTGTTTCATAGATAAGAATGAGACCACTGATGGTTTTATTGATGATTCAGCTTGTTTTACAGATAATATTCATGATTATGATGATTTTACAGATGATACTGATGGTATTACTGATAATACTGATAGTACTTATATTTTCATCCAAGACATTGATGGTTTTATTGATATAATTTTACTAAAACTTCTCGTTTTTGTACGATGCTAAAGATTTTATGAACCGTACTTATGGTTCTGTAGATGATATCCACAGTTTTATAGATGATTTTATTAATGATTTATTAATGATTTTATTGACAGTGCTGATGGTACAAACGGTTTTACAGATAATACTCAAAGTATTCTTGACACTATTCATAATACTGATGATTTTGTTGTTGATAATATTGCTAATTTGGTCTGTAATAATGTTGTAACAGATGTTTCCTTTCTGATTACTGGACGTTGTATTAATGCTAATGTTACGGAATAATTTTATCCATGATTCAAATGTTCCTAGAAATGTTGCTAATGCTGCTAATGTTTTTCCTGATGATATCAATATTACTAACAGTTTTACAGATGATAATGTTGGTTTTATTGATAATCTTGATGATCCTGTTAATATTATCAACGGTTTCTTGATATTACTCATGGTCATACTGACATTACAACAGCATTAGTAGCATTATCATCCAAAACAACATTAATTGCCATCAGAACTTACATTCTACTGTCATCGAAAGCAAGCATCACAAACACAATTACGCAATTATCAAATAATAACATATTTTTCCGTACCAAGTAATACTTTATTACCCAAAATCGCATTATTCAGCAAACAGGATTTGTGTTTTTGAAAGCAGACATAATACCATCACATATTACCGTGGTTATATGGAGGTTAATCTGCCTAAATTTCATATTTTATTCAGAGCAAGAAGGGAGAAAGGCACAAAAGCACAGCGAGTGGATCAAGAATATCAAATCCAGAGAGAGAAAGAGAGAGAGAGCAAGACAAGAGGGTTCCAAAATCCCGGACGAATTTCTAAACTTGCCGTACATTTATGCAACGGAAACGAAGGTAGTTAAGAACTGCGGATATATATGTATTCTAAAACTGTAGTCAGCCGTTATTCTACTACTGCCTAATTACGCCAATCGTTGCAGCATTAGCCAGTAGCTAAAATAATTGACCAACGATGCAGAACCATGCACTAGCTTGTGCAATCACAAATTCCGCGTTCATTGTCAATTTGCAATCAACGACACTGCACAATTGCGGAAATATAAATTTGTTTGCGCAGACAATGAACTCTCTATTTACTTATTATCTCTTTTGTCAAAATCAATGCCCGGAAGATCACATCAAATTTTACCTATTTTTTTCAATATAAAAATCATCTTTTTCAAGGCCTAAATATGATGACTTTTTTTCAAGTATGGAAAATTGATTACTTTTTTGCTCAAAGATTACATATGTGATGTTACAATCTACGGATTGTTAACCAAGTATATTCTTTATCATTGACACCATCTAACGAAATGCAGACTAAGATGCAACTAGGTCGGAGCCATAAACTCCGCACTTATACACAAACTCCGATAAACGTGAATACAAAAACTGGGTCTCTCGGTAGATTTTACCCGCTCTTGTTTAGATAAAAAAAAACTAATTGCAATAACAAAATCTTATGGCAGTATGTGAACGTGGTAATCATTTTATCGCACGTTAATGACTCCTAACAAGACTAATTATTTACAGAAAAGAATCTTACATCATTTTCTTTGAATCGTTTTCGTTTCGCAATCAATACGAAAATAAAAATCAACCTTCGTGCTCAATAATTCATCAAAAAAAATAAAATAAGACCATTTCCTTGTCATGAATCTATTAGTATCAAATGTCATATTCCCTGAAAGGTAAAATATGATGGAAGCATTAAAGTTTCCGCGCCAGTCCTTTGGGACAAAATTGCAAGGTTTTGATCCATCAAAGTCAGTGAAAGATTTCTGGTGTTCTTTTCTTTTGCGTCTTTTTTTCATCTCGGGGGCTTCTTTCCTGGAGTCTTTAAAAAAATCTGCCTCCTTTTATTTGTCTTGCATGTCCAAGAAAGAGTTGGTGACATTGCATGAAAGGCGTTAACACGGAACAAAGTGTAAATTCCTAGAGAAAGAATGCAATGAGAGCCAAAGATAGAAAAGAGAGAGAGAGAGGGAGAAAGGGGATGAGTTACGTATTGGAAAAGCGCGACGTGGAATTCACTGATTTTACACCGGTTGCTGAAAATATTTCCGTGAATTGTACTGCGGCGTGCTATTTCTTCTTCTTCCCTGTACCAACTCTCTACAGGATGGCATATACGACTATTCCGTTTTGAGAATACCAACGATGATTCTTTCTCTCTCTCTCACTCTCTTTTCTCCTACTCTTGCGGAACAAGGCCAACAAAAATTGGTAGAGGGGTAATACCGTTTCTTCTGTTAGAGAATGCCGACTTTAAACCGTTCATGAATGCATTACCGCTTTACTTTTCTCCGCTCTCGTTTGTTCTGCTTATTTCAGCAGCATCGCCTTTTCGTAGTGTATATATAGTAAATATATATATGCACCAACTTTTATACCGCGCCTAACCACGGGGAAACGCTGTTTTATCGACCCTACTCTACGCCTAGATGTGTACAAGCGGCCCCTTGGCTCCTTATTCGCGAACATGAAATTATTGGCACGAGATTGCAGATGTAGACAACGAGAAATGCGCATTTTGCTGATGACGTTTCTATTTACCCGGAGTTAATAGGCGCGATAGTAAATTCAAAATGGTGCATTTTTCTTCTTTAATAAGATCCATCACTACCTCCTTCCCTTTTTAGTTCTTTTTCCTATAAACGACAAGAACAAATAGTCCAAGAAAATTCCATTATTTCAAAATGGAATTTCATTTAAAGATTCTCATGATATTTCCCCTTTTTTTCTTCAACAGGTTTGTCTTATTTTCATCTTTGCATTCAATTACAAATCCGTTAAATTTTGTCATTTGCATGCGAATAAAAAATTTAAGAATAAACAAAATACAAATTTCTTTCAGTTTTGCAAATTTTTTTCTTTCTCTTTTTTTTCTTGTAAAAAAATTGTTACAACCAAATGATATGATTATATATTTTTTCTAACGAAACGTTTACTCAATTCGACCAAATATTTGACTTTAAGATATAAATTTTTAATAGACAAACTAAATTAATCAAAGAAATATTTAATTGATGAAATATTTGTAACTAAATATTTTATCAATTATTCGATTATTAAAGATAATAAAAAAATTTCAAATATTACTTAATATTAAATTTAATAAAGGAAAAAAGTTGGCTAAATGTTAATTGAGCCAAATTTTTTTATTTAACCAACAAAATACTCAATTGATTAAATATTTTATCAATTTGACAATTAATATGAATGGTCAAAATTAATAAAGGGAAAAAGTTGGCTAAATATTAATTGAGCCAAATTTTTTTATTTAACCAACCAAATATTTAATTGATTAAATATTTTATCAATTCGATTCGAATCAATTCGACAATTAATACTGAATGGTCAAAATTAATAAAGGGAAAAAGTTGGCTAAATATTGAGCCAAATTTTTTTATTTAACCAACCAAATATTTAATTGATTAAATATTTTATCAATTCGACAATTAACACTAAATGGGTAAAATTAATAAAGGGAAAAAGTTGGCTAAATATTAATTGAGCCAATTTTTTTCCTAATTCAGCAAAACTGTTTTCTGAATACGCCTTCTTTTTTCTTTTGGTCCAACTACTTGTCTCCTGCTTTTGATAAAGACATTTAAAACTCCTCTAAATGTTAAACAGATTACATAAAAATTATGCTAAGTATATGGCCGTTGAAATAAACATTGAATTCGGTTAGAAGAAAATTAGGTCCAATAAAGATTATGGTAAACAGACACTGAAGCAAATTGACCTTTTCGTATAAACAATACGTTAAAACGGGACTTTTGCGCGCGCACGTGAAATTAGTCTAAATAAATAAGTCGTTAGTCGCATAAAATCTAAATAAATTATAAAACGCAATTTTTTTTCCCCTCTTCTTTCAAGATAAAGCAAATTAAAAAATTTTTCCCCTTTTTTATTGTGTAACAAATCTTAAAGTTAGAATTTAAGAAAAAATATTGTTTCGTTTTTATTTTCAGGTCCAAAGGGACCAATAAATCCAAAACATATACTCTATTATTTATAAAAAATTAAAAACATAACTTAATTTTTTTAACATGACCAGAAAATATAGGTCAAGAGAATGAAATGTGCTAAAATTTAGGTCAAAATTATTCATAATACATTCAATATTATTTTCTGGCGTTTAAAAAACAATATCGAGCAATTAAAACTGTGACGTATTTTTGAATGTTAAAAACAATGTTAACAAGATTTATGTAAAAAACAATTTTTTTTTCATGAAAGGACAATTTTTCAGTCAAGTTTATTTATTGGGTATTGATAGAAAAAGAGGGGGGAGGGCAGGGGTCGCCATTTCGTCACATTGAAAAAACACTGACTCTGGACAATTGCCAGGCAGGAAAATAAACTGGTGATCGATTTTTTTGTTTACGAGCCTCCAATATTTATTCAATATAAATGTCAATATATATCAAAAAAACACCTGCGCTTGAAAGTGCGAAAGAAAAATTCATTTAACTAATCTTCTTCGTTATTTGATTGCAACTTTTTTGTAAATATGATTCATTTCCGGTGGAATTCAATTTCAACGATAATTGTTAAATAATATTACTTACTAAATTTATTTTTTAATATAGTTAACTATTCAAAAATTAACAATTGAAAATTTATATATTTTTAATTTAATTAATTTTTTTTTAATTCTCCAAAGGACGAAAATTTTTTCAATTGATGTGAAAGAAAAATATTTTACAATTTTAAAATATAAAAATTCTATATATTGTTTCGAAAAATTAAAAGATTTTTTAAACATTCTAACACAGTTTTTTTTATTAAAAAAATAAAAATGAAAAAAGGAAACATTCTTGAAATTAAAAAAAATTGTTTAAATTACAATTTTGAAATTTAATTTCCTCGTAAAGTTTGTTTTTTTCCCTCCGAAAGAAAATGAGTAGATTGCAACAGAGCAAGAAGATTTAGAGGCAACATTACGCATTACGTTGTGATAAAATCGCGAAATGTTCCAATAAAAAAAGCTTTGTTTGCTCCTTGGAGCTTGTCGCTTTGTAACAGGGAGGCACAACGCACGCCTTGTTTGCTCTATATTTATCACTCTCTACGATCGTGAACATTTTTCCATTTCCTCTCTCTCTCTCTCTCTTCCAATTTTTACTTGGATCTTATACATTTTCATTGATCGGTAAATTTACCAAAAAAACTGCAAAGAACTTCATTCAAACTTGTTCCCAATCGAAAATTCTCCCCATTTTCACGCTCACAATTAATTCAACTCAAATAACGAACATTTTAAATCGACTTTTATTCTCGTAAAAAATTTTTACACTGTGTATATGTATTTCACGAAATGTTCTTTTTTTATTATCAAAAAGAAAACACATCTCGCTTGCATCTAAAAGGGGGAAAAAATACGAGCATCTAAAAACTTAATTAAGAAAACATTTTCGAGAATAAAATGAAACATTTTTTTTACCTTTAATGATCATTACTTATATAAACACATATTTCAAAATAGACAAAAAAACTCATTAGCAAAATGATGACTCCCATGTGGAAATAATTCCAAATGTTAATTACACTTTTCCATATAAGCTAATAAAAATGTTTTCCCTGTCTGTCATATGTTCGAAAATAAAAACAGAAAAATGAGAGTGGGAAAGTCGAAAATTCAAAGGAGATAATTATTTTTTGTTACAAATGACCCTTTTTCCCTAATGAAAAACAAAATACAAATGCCTGATGTTATTATTTTTTTTTTGACAAACATGAATTTCACCCACGACTTCTGGAAGTACTTTTCGAGAGACTGGTAAAACGGTAACCGTTATTAAAATTTATATTAATGTCAAAGGGGAACTTTAGGATTTGGTGGGCGACCCCTCTGTTTTCCTGTGTGTGTGTGTGTGTTCGAAAACTAGAGTCCCATGAACGTCTGTTGGGAAAAGGAACAAAATAAGGGGTGGATGCCGCACCGAAAAGGTGAAGGCAAAGGAAATGGGAGAAAAGCCTGATGACGACGACTAGGACCGATTCTAAACGAATATCTAAACACAGGGTCACGTGGCACAATGTATTGCTCTATATATAGATATTGTGAAAAACGTGCCTCCAGATGTCTAATTGTTTTCAACAAAGACCACCCTGGAGACCCTAAATTGCGGTGATCGTGTCAGTTACAAGCAATAGCACTAAATTACGGTATTATGTTGAAATTACGTCAAACCTGGGGCGGCTTTTCACCTATTCGTGTACGTCTCGGGTTTCGACATATCCTTCTCTCTCTCTCGCACTTAGAAACGACTTTCAACTGATAAGAAATCCTTTCTCAAAAAGATTCTATACCTTTTGCATTTTTACTATTATTCAATTTACTATTATTATCTTTCAAAATACTGTCTCGTTTATTTCTTTGTTAATAATTTTTTCCTTTTTGAATTTCAATGAACAGGAAAAAATCCGACAAGGAGTGTCTTAAATTAGGACGGAGGAAATACGACTAAACGGAGATATAAGTCTTTTATGAAGTCAGTATATAACACGAGATAGTTAAAGTGACAGTAATTAGATTTACATCGTGAACATAGTTAAATCCTTCATTCATGACAAACGACACGCATTCCAGTCGCATCCACTTTCATGTTGCCGAGCAACAATCTCAAAAGATGCTTTCGACAGCCCTTCTGCATAGGATTTAGACAAATTTCTGCGCACTTAATCCCTCTCACAAGCATTTCAGCGAGAGGGGAAAAAAGGGAAAAAAATTGTTTAGAAATTTTAGCTGAACAATGATTTTTGATTTTGTAAATACTAAACCAAAATTCCAATTATTCGACTGAATAACAAATGATTCAGTGAAGAAAAAATTCAACTAAATGGAAATTTTCCAATTTAATTCAGTTTGAAACAATAGAAATGTTGCTAAATATAAATTTGGATCAGTATTTATTCAGTTAAATGAAAGTTAAATGACAAAAGTAAAATAAAAATCCAGCTAAATGGAAATTTTCCTATTTAATTCAATTTGGAACAATAGAAATTTGGCTAAATATCAATTTAGATCAGTATTTATTCAGTTAAATGAAAGTTAAATGACTCATTAAAATAAAAATCCAGCTAAATGGAAATTTTCCAATTTAATTCAGTTTGGAACAATAGAAATTTTGCTAAATATCAATGTGGATCAGTATTTATTCAGTTAAATGAAAGTTTAATTTCAGTAAGTAAGAGTCAGTAAAATAAAAATCAGGCTAAATGGAAATTTTCAAACTTGTTTTCGTGAAATTTTCAACAATTGGTGAATTCGCACACTCTGGTTATAAATCGCAAGTTTTGTATCATATACCATAAAGTATCTTTTCTACCATACATAAACTGATGGTTCAAAAAAAAAATGTACTTCCTTTTTGGGGTCAAGTCCTTTAGCAGACAAAGGTTCTGTATGTTCGATTTCTTCGGCCTCAAATCTCTTTTAGCGTTCCTTTGAGTTCAAGTCATTGTTGTGACGTGAAGCGAATAATAATATGGTCAACCATATAGAACGTGACATTTTCCTTTGAGTACGTATATATGAGCCCTCTCTCTCTCTCTCTGTGGATTTACAATGTTTTGTAATTGCGTTTTCAGGCTTCAATACTAAAAGCAATTTTATGCTACTGTAAGTAGTCTTTCTTCGAGAGAGAGAGACTTATTTTGAAATTCAAATTTGCCAGAACGTATATACTATATATCCACAGAGCATGTTCAGGAACAATTCCACGTTAGTGCAACAGAAGAAACCGAATTTTTTTTTCAAGAATCAAGAAGCATTTTCTTTCGGCAATTTATGGTCCAACTATTTTCGAGGGAAAAAGTCCCTATACGAATATCTAAACGAAACACGACTTTTGCTAGTAATTATAAAGAAAATTACCGCATCAGTAATATCAATCTGATGATAAATAATTTTTCAAAAATACAAGAAGCTAAATAGAATAATTTCTTTAAGCACTTGGTTTGCGTTTATTGTATATACTTAGAAGGGTCGAATCATTTAACCACCAGAGTAATTGTATAAATAAGTTTTCCTTCGGAATTCTTGTACTTTTATTGGGTGCAATTTGTTGCTGTTTGCTGTAAATTACTTGGACCAGAAATGTGCTTTGTAATTCACCTCGTTCTGGTGGGAACCCATTAGAGCACAATACGGATTCTATAGTATTTTATCGAGCGTTTCTCTTTCATCGTAGATTGCAAAGGTGAAAGAACTGCTTCGAAATACGAGGACTATCGCAATTTACGAAGTGGAATGGCCGTTAAACAGTTTAAGTCCAATAAATGGCGACGCTACATGTATAGGTTCAAGAACAAGGAAAAAAAAGAAATTTGTCCTTTGTAGGCAAAGGTTGAAACACAAAAAGAAGAAAACTGCGATTCTTCTAAAGCTACTTGGATCAAAAAGTCATTAATATTTCCAAAAATAATTGATGAAGCACATAATTGCGAAATGATTGTGCAACCAAGATTTAAGAACCAAACGGATTTTATGAATATTAAACTACAATTAAAATTGCAGCAGGTTTTGAAAGGATTGTAGCAAGTAATCCAGTTGTAAATCAGAAATAGCAATTGGATCAAAAATTTTAATGCTTATAAGTTGATTGAACCAAGTACAACATACATTTCAGATGGTACCTAACGGATTGTAGCAACTACAATCAAAATTTCCGATGGTTCTAACAAATTGCATCAATAATAAAAATTTGTATCAGTCAGATTACTATTCAAGAAGGTTCTAAAAGAATTGTAGCATATAATCCGTTAGGGACACCAATTTTCTCTAAAATCAAAAATTATATGCTTCTAAATGGACAGATGCACCAAGTGCAACTAAAAATTTAGATGGTACTTAACGGATTGTAGCAACAATAAACAAAATTTCAGATGGTTCTAACAGATTGTACTATAATTATAATCATTAGATGATTTTGAACGGATTACATCGTCTAAATTGTCTGAATGTTTGATAATAGTTGTAATAGTCCTTTAGAATCGTTAAAATTTTCGATTGTTGTTCGCATTTCTATAAAAGAACTAACAGATAGTAGAAACGAATGACAAAAAATTGAGATATTCCTATCGGATTGTATGTACTACAACTAAAACTAAAAAATGCTCTAACGGATCGTACCGACCACAAACTTTTGAACATGATTTTAAAAGAATCCATCATAATCAACATTCTAGATGCTTCTAAACGGATTATACCAATTACAATCGAAATTCTCCATCACCGTTTCTAACAGATTGCATCAATAATTATCAAAATTTTAGCCAGTTCCTAACTATCGCAATTTCCCAAGTTGGAGTAGTTACTCCGCAGTTTAAGATCGTTACAGATTCAAGAATTTATAACAAACAAAAGTCTGCCTATGAAAGCAGAGCAGATCTTATCCTTACAGGCAAAGATTACTCACAGAAATAACTAAATCTTGAAAAAATCGTTTCCACACGATTCAAATAATTCAAAACTACAAACTTAGGTGCAAACTTGTCAAACTCTTGTACAGGTGACTTACATCGAATTTTCCTTTGCAAGAGTCATGAATTATGTTTGACGAATAGTTGCATGAGAGCACGAATCGCGCAGGAGAAATAAGAGCCAGAGAGAGAGAGAGAGAAAGGGAGAGAGTTTGCACGAGTCGGATGACTTTGGCAAACCGTATTATATTACAGGTCGTAAATCATCGAAAAGCTCGCTCGCTCGTTCGAATCCGTTCTCACATTGTCACACGGCAGTGCATGTAAGTTAGTGCTCCTGTCGAATGCCACACATATTTACCAAGAGAGGAAACTCGTGCTTCTGGCAAACGGAGACAGTTGAACGCATGTTACAGACAGGAAAGAGCTCCTCTCTCTCTACCTATAAGGTGCCGAATCCCAAAAATGTCATATCGAAACAGAGACCCCATCTGCTTTTTATTGCCCTGTTTTCATGCACATTGTGCACGCGCCTCGGTATATATCTATTGTTGAAACAGATGTTTCGAGGTCTCCTCGAGAGATTTATAAGGCTTATTCCGCCAAAATAGCTCAATCTTTCGAAACAGGTCAAGCGCGCTTCATTGATGGGAAATCATTGCAAAAAAAGCCCCAATGTCAATGAAACTCTGAAAAAAAAATTCCCGGGACGCTTCACTTCTCAATTTTGTAACAGAATTTTCTTTTAGAAAGAAGACATTTTACATGCTCGAACTGCAATAAAAACTTGGTACAATTTCCTTTTAACAAATACAATTTTTTTTCAATTATTTTTTTATTATTTGAAAATTATTTGCCAACAATCACTAAATTCGCTTTCAACAAGTTTAAAGATTTTTGAACAAATAATCGAGAGAGCAATCATTGAAATATTGGACAGTTTAATAGCACGAGTAATAAATTATTGTTCCATTTCCAATACACACTTCAAAATGACTAATGTGCTGCATTAAAGATTGATAAAAATTTTCCCTCCGAGTGAATATTTTTAAACACGATTATCGTCTTTGTGGGACGATACTAAAGAAAAGGATTTTAAAGTAGTATTTTTTGTATTTTTAGATTCGAAAATCGATTGAAAAAAATGTCTTTACTTTAAAAAATAGTGATCGAAAATTTTGCGAGAAAAATATGATTTTAAAGTAATAATTATTCAGAATAATACAATTACGTTGTTCAAATATAATGTGTACTTTCTCCCTTTTCATTTTGATATTATATCAGGTTCGTCAAATTTTACAAATAATAATTCTCCCCAAATGTTGATAAAATCTTTTATAACGAATATCAAACAATGATTTTAAAAATAATCTTTTAGCATCACATTCTGTCAATATATGGTACATGTTGTTATAAATATGCAAATATCCGATAACAATAATTCAATATCGAATGTTTAATAATTCAATAATCATTCAAAAAGAATATTCAATGCTAAACATATAGTAACATTGGCAAAAAAAAAAAAAAGATATTTTTCCACACTTTTTTACGAATTTTATTTTCAAAAATTTTCCCTCGAAAAAATTCTTCGAAGGGAAAAAATTCCGTTCCTCAAAGGATAAAGATCATTAAGAAAATGAATAAACCAAGAGGATTCCCAATTTGAGCATAAAATAGAGTGTAAAAATATCTGTCGAGTAAATAACGAGGCGTAAATTTGGTAACGTGAGGGTCGAGGCATAAAACGATAAACATATATATAGGGGAAGGAAAATAAGGGTGGACACGACCTTTCCACCCCCTCAAGGACAATAAAGGTCAACATGAGGGAAAACGTTCTATTGTTTACGTGTCACCTTTATCGAGTGATACAATCGCTTATTAAAAAATGCCGAAAAAAAAACAAAAGACAAACTTTGCGCTGAGAAAAACAAGAAAATTTCATTTTTAACCTAAAAAGAAAAAAAAGAAAACTTTACTGAAAACTTAAATACAATATTTTATTCAAAAGTCAAAGAAACTATTTTGTCGTCGGAAGTATAGAGACAAGTTTCTTCAATTTATAATGAACATCAATATTTAATTTGAAAGTATCAGTAACAGACTTCCGTAAAAGACGGGGGAGAAGAGGAGGAAAAAAATAAGGCGCCAGCGCATCTAATGGAGGTTGCCTCCCCTTTATGTTCTCATAATAATCACTATATATTACAAAAAAAAAAAAAAAAATACCGTAATATGAAACAAATATAATGTAATCAACATTCCTTCATGTGAAAATAACCACATTATGCTTGTACGCACAGGTGTTAATTTACATTGAGTATTATAACCATCTGCATCGGCTTTTCTTAATTTTGAGTAAATTGAAACTGGAGTAACTAAAAACTATTTTTAATTATAATTCTAAATTAGAAAAAGTAAACTAAGTAAGTAAAAAAAGACAAATTAAAATTAATTTTAACTAAATGGTAACTAAATAGGAACTAAATAGGAACTAAATAGAAACTAACTTGAAACTAACTTGAAACTAAATAGTTACTAAATAATAACTACATAGTAACTGAATTTTAACTAAATAGTTACTAAATAATAATTACGTAGTAACTAAATTGTCACCAAATTGTAACTAAATAGAAACTGAATTACTAAATATTAACTAAATAGAAACTGAATAGTAACTAAATAAAAACTAAATAGTAACTAAATATTAACTGAATTAGTAACTAAATAGTAACTGAATTAGTAACTAAATTAGTAACAGAATTAGTAGCTGAATTGAAACTAAATTGTAACTGAATTACTAAATATTAACTAAATAGTAACGAAATAGTATCTAAATAGTAACTAAATATTAACTGAATTAGTAACTAAATAGTAACTGAATTAGTAACTAAATTAGTAACAGAATTAGTAGCTGAATTGAAACTAAATTGTAACTGAATTACTAAATATTAACTAAATAGTAACGAAATAGTATCTAAATAGTAACT
>JUFY01028499.1:12943-25661 GCA_001855655.1 Leptopilina clavipes | reverse complement strand
ACTTTGACTTTGACTTTGACAAATTGAAATTTTATGAAACTACAATTATAAAAATTTTTTGTGACATTAACAAATATTTTGTTGTCATTATTTATATTATAAATTACATGATTACATTAAAGTAGATATATTTAATTTATGTAGTAATTACGATACAAAGGAGTTTTTAAATAAGTCAAAGTCAAAGTCAAAATCCAAGTGAAAGTCAAAGTCTAATTCAAAGTCAATTTTAAAGTGAAAGTCAAAGTCAATATCGAATCGAAAGTCAAAGTGGAAGTCAATGTCAATGTTAAAGTCAAAGTGAAAGTCAATATCGAATTAAAAATCAAAGTCAAAGTCAAAGTCAAAGTCAAATTCAAAGTCAATGTTAATGTTAAAGTTAAAGTCAAAGTCAATATCGAATCGAAAGTCAAAGTTAAAATCAAAGTAAATAATCAATGTTAAAGTTAAAGTCAATTTCGAATCGAAAGGCAAAGTGTAATTACAAAATCGCCCCCTGTGTTAATTTTACGAATATTTAATTTGAATCAAAGGCAAGAAATAAATTGTTCAGTGCTTTAAATTAAATTTCAACTAACAAAAATATTTCTATCATATAAATATTAAAGAAATTTTCAATCTAATAATTTTTTGTGAGAAAAAAAATTCAATTCTTTTGAATGTAAAAAAGTGCAACTAATTTCTAGACATAGATGTAATACAGATGACCCTCTGTCGATAATTCGACACTTTTGGATTATTAACTTTACGGATTAGGATCATTAAAATGATTCATGATTCTTAGTTGTGGAAGGTGTAGGGCACAACATTAATTCAATGGAATGGCATTATCACTTTGAAAGCCGAGGCAGTTAGCTTACTGTATATAGCAAGTCGGATGTTTATCGCTGTGAAAGCATACGCCCCCTGTCGGAAATTCAGTTGGCCATATGTATTCGAATAGAAAGAGGCTTTCCGCTATATAGACTCTATGAGTCTCGAAACATTTAACCCAAGATCTCAACTACAAGCAAAACAATAAATTTTATCTTCTCTTTATGTCTTCCTGCTCTCAACCTTGATCAGATACGTCAATGATGATGCTACTTATATTAGAAAAAAAAGTCCGCTATTCGAAATGTCCCCTTCTTTCTTATTTCTCTCTTATTCGGAAAAATAAAAATTATTCAAATTCATCAGATTAATAATAATATTGTATGGAATGTTATTTTTTAATTTTAATGTAATTTTCTGTTTTCTTTTTCAGACGGGTGTTCGATTGCCAGAAGGGGCAAGTGCAGCATTAGCAAAACCAACCAAGTACCATTATTATCCACACAATCAACATATTTATTTACTACCGGAATGTGCAGTTCAACAGGTTTGCAATGCTGTTTACGTGAGGTTGAATTTTACTCAACCTTTGTGCGCTTGTCCTGGACGTTATCGTGATCCGTGCAGTGCATCACTTGACAGTGATGATCTACATACGACAGAATTAGTTACCGATCCACGAACAAAGGTAAATAGACACTTTTTCATTATAAATTGCTAACGTTCCTCTAAAATTAACAAGGGGTGCAATTTTGTAATTTCACTTTCACTTCTACACTGACTTTTGACTTTGACTTTGACTTTGATTTTGACTTTCGATTCGATATTGACTTTCACTTTGATTTTAACATTGACATTGACATTGACATTGACTTTGACTTTGACTTTCGATTCGATATTGACTTTCACTGTGATTTTAACATTGACATTGACTTTGACTTTGACTTTCGATTCGATATTGACTTTCACTTTGACTTTAAAATTGACATTGACTTTCACTTTGACTTTGATTTGACTTTGGCTTTGATTTGACTTTGGCTTTGACTTTGACTTTGACTTCAAAAGCAAAATGAAAATCAAGGTAAAAATCGCAAATTATAGTTAATGTAGACGTCAAAATCAGAGTTAAAATTAAAATCCAAATCCAAAATCGAAGTTAAAGTCAAAAGTCATTGTAGAAGTCAAAGTAACAAACATATGAACAAATATCAAATAAGAGAATTATTGTAATAATTATAATAATTAAAAATTTACTCACAGAGTAGAAGAAACGATAAAAACTCACCTGTAACAAAAAGATAAAAAAAGGTACATTAGAAATAATTTAAAAATAATAATGGATTTTATCGTACGAATTTTTTTTGTAAACCCCTAAATTTATTTTCGAAAAATTTCAAAATATTCCTGCTGTTATAAATATTTTCATCTAAAATAAGAGCGAGTTGTTTCATCTGCTGATAAAAGGCCTCTATCAGCTAAAGATAATTCAGTTGTGCATTACATACGGGTCAGCCTATTAAATAACACCTCTAAGGAGGAGTTACCGTCGACTTAAATATAATAATCAGAAAATGAGAATAAGAGTAAAACCAGGAAGTAAAATATGTGATGAATCAGTAGTAACAGTCCATCTCTAAAGATGCAGGAGAGGCACATCTTTACTCCACAATATATATATATAGCAAATGTTAAGCAGTGAAACTTTAGTAGACAAAAACCGTTCGAGGAAACGAATGACAATGCTCAAACTGTACTTGAATGAGTAAAGTGATTTCTTGTGTAATACCAGAGAGGAAAAACACTTAAGTGCCCTATGTTTTATTCACCTTTCAATGTGCTACCAACATTCCACTTCATGCTCTCTAAATCTGAATTAGTTACATGTTTACTATTTAAATTACTACTTCTTTCATATTATTAACAGCCTTTTAAATTTACAATAATTCATTGTTGGTATACCATATATAATATAATCATTTATTTTACCGAAACAAAAATTATTTACATCATACATTAGAAAAACAAAGGCACATCTCACTGTAATCTATTAATCTTAATCAAAGTCAAAGTCAAAGTCAAAGTCAAAATCAAAATCAAAGTCAAAGTCAAAGTCAAAATCAATATCGAATCGAAAGTCAAATGTCAATGTTAAAGTCAAAGTCAAAGTCAAAGTCAATATCGAATCGAAAGTCAAATGTCAGTGTTAAAGTCAAAGTCAAAGTCAAAGTCAAAGTCAAAGTCAAAGTCAAAGTCAAAGTCAAAGTCAAAGTCAAAGTCAAAGTCAAAGTTAAAGTCAAAGTCAATATCGAATCGAAAGTCAAAGTTAAATTACAAAATCGCACCTCTGATAATTGATTAAATAATTATCTAAAGAAGGGAGCCTCTACCTTTAAATAATTTATTGTTTCGGAAGAGCAATTTTTAATGTTATTCCTGAATGATTAATTTTGTATTTTCTTAATTAACTTTGTTCAAATATATTTTCATTATGGTTAAATCTGAATTCTCTAAACAAGAGTTTAATTTCGTTAAATATTAAATTCAATATTAAATTATTAAATATTAAATTCAGTTAAATTCAATTCAATATTAAATTTAACATAAATGGAAAAATTATCATCATCATCATTATCAAAATTGGAAAAAAGAGAACAATTTAAAAAATTAATAATCTAATGATTACATTCAGTCATGATAATAAGCAAACTTAATTCATAGATTAAGTACTGTCATAAACCGAGATCGACAAAATTGTTTCCAGATGCATTCACTTGCAAGTATGAAGAAAATGACTAAAATGCTTTTATTAATTTATTTTTCATTAATCTATGTGGATTATAAATATTTCCCTGGGACAAAGGAAGGTGCATTGCTCAGTTATTGATAAAGTATAAATATAACTTGGGAACTCATATACATATATCTATAGCTTATCAACGTGAAGGAACAAATTGTCTAGTCGAGAGTAGTTTGAAAATTATTCGTGGGAGTAACTTGGGGAGACCGCAAGACGCAAACGCATGCTCTACATACCTACATCGTGGCACAAAACCGGTGGCCTGGGATATGCTCGTAGATATGCTAAAAGTAGGCGAACGGTTTATTTTCAAGTCAGACAGGATCTTCCAAGTCGATCGAACGGTAATATCTGCGATGCACTCATGTATTGCATTCATCCGCATGTTTGACAGAATTAAGAAAAAAAAATTATTAAAATCTTGGGAAATTCTTTTAGACAACACAAAAGTCAATCATTTTTTTCTATATCAATTTTCGGAAAAATCTCAAACTCTTATGCTACCGTCAATTTTCACCTAATCCATCCTAAAACCTTTCCTAAGGTAAGAAGAAAATTTTACACTCAACCCTATTGAAAACTTTTCGACAATACTGCGAGAAAGTAATTCTGATACTATCAGTATTTAAGGATCAAAAAATTCCACACCATAGTCTGGTGATTAGATGTAGTTTACTACACCATAGTCTGGTAGAATTCACAAAGCCAGTTTGCAAAATTGTATATTCCGTAAATCCTTTGGGTTTACTATTTGCAAAAGCTTTTATTAGCTTTCGAGAAAGTGAGAATAAAAAATCCCTTCCATACGAATATTAAATACCAGGATTAAAAATGGTTCTCCGTTTGTAAGAAGAAAAGAAAAACCAAAAAAGAAAATGGTTTCACTGCTGTAATAATAGGTTTAAAAGGAAGCGTTGATAATTCAAGACAGTATGTAGGATTACAAAGAGGTTTTGAGTGAGCCGGCAAAACCGTTGAGCGAAGGAATACCGATCTCGTCGATGCAAGACGGCCAAGGAATATAAACTCTCCCAACGATACTCTTTGCTCGTAAATTCGAGACCGGCAACTAACTAACGACTCGCGCTTCTCTTTCCGTACTCGTAAATACCGCGCGGGTAGAAGCAAAACGCATCATGCGACGCCAGAAATATCCTCTGGTTATATATATATATATATATATATATGTACAACTAAATCGGGGTGAAAAAATACCATATAGATAAAAGACTATGCTTTCGATATGGACATTATAGTGTAATATAATTTAATACACTTATAGATAGTTCAACTAGAAAGAGATGCTTATACACACCTTTATAATATGTAACGGTTTGATATCAACTAGCCGCCAGACACAATGTCCCGATGCACGCAATTTAACGCAGAACAAAATAATAATGCACTGTTTAGTTAAAGTAGAATCAGTAATTTAGAAATTGTCACTAACTTAATGTCAAAATCGGAAAAAAGTTGATCCATTTTGTAATCATCGAATCAGACGAGACTCTATAAATTAAAATGCTCAATGCCGATTAGAAAAAAATCAAAACGAAAGTCATCAAAGGAATAAGTGTTTAAATTTACGTTTGGCTTCGATGAATAACAATTCCAAAGCTTAAAACAAAATCAAAATGACAATCATCGAATCTAATGTTCAGTTGTAGGTTTAACTTCTGTTCCAAATTTACCATCAAGGAACAAGTCCAAAGCCAATTGTGACAAAATTAAAACGAAAACCATCAAAGGAATCAGTGTTTAGATTTAGGTTCAGCTTCAGGTTTAAAATTAGTTGCGAAGAATAACAATTCCAAAGCTGATTAAAACAAAATCTAAATGACAATCATCAAAGCAATTAATGTTCAGTTGTAGGTTTAACATCTGTTCCAAATTCAGCTTCAAGGAACAAGTCCAAAGCCAATTGTGACAAAATTAAAACGAAAATCATCAAAGGAATAAGTGTTTAGATTTAGGTTTAGCTTCAGATTTAAAATTAGCTTCGAAGAATAACAATTCCAAAGCTTAAAACAAAATCAAAATGACAATCATCAATGGAATTAATTCAAGGAGCAGTAAGTCCAAAGCCGACAATAACAAAATCAAAACAAAAATCATCAAAGGTAATAAGTGTTTAAATTTAGGTTTAGCTTTAGGTTTGATTTTTGCTCCAAAAAACAAAAAAGTGCAAAGTTCTACAAAAAACGAAAATCATCAAAGGAATAAGTGTTCAGCTTTTGGTTCAGCATCAGTTGAACATTTAGTTTCAAAAAGCGCAGTCTAAAGTTCAAAATACTACGAAACAAAATTAGAAACAAAAGAATGAACCATTTTCTTAAATTTTAGTAACATTATTATCTAACAGATTACTATCGACAATGCAATGGAATAAAGTCCAAGAGCACTAATAAAGAAAAAGGAATGGAAAATTAAATCAGGTATTTCTATCAGTGTGCGATTGAGCGAAATGAAAAATGTCAACCTACGTCGGTAACTATGGTAAAAAAGTGCACTTGACCATCGAGTGCTGAATCATGAAGGCGAATGGAAACATCCGGAAGTGAATACCAGTGGAGATTATAGAAGCACGCGACGCTATCGGAAAAGAAGGGAAAAATGAGGTCGGAAAGGTTAACGAAAAAAAGAACAGACTCACTTGGACATGAATTAGAGGCATCGGTAATGAACGAGTAGGCGAACCTGTATATGCCCGATACCGAGTAACGCGCTCTGAGATATATGCCTTGAGGATGTGCAATAGAATATGTGGAGCGAACGGACGTTCCATAGCAACATAGTAGTGTACTCGCGTTTTGCCAACATTTTTTCCCTTTTTCCATTCCTTCTTCTTCTTGTTCTTCTTCTTCTCCTCTCTATCCCTGGCTAACCGGTGAGTGTCGAGGAGTCCACATTAAATCGATATCTGGTGCATATCGAGGTCCAGGAGGTTGACCCAACAAATACAAAGAGGATCGCATTTATGCTACACCATGTTGCTTTTTTTGCAAATCTTTAATCATATTGCGCTCTTTAATCATATTAAAGATACTGGACATTGCAAATAATTATCCTAATTACATTTGCAATATATGAAAAAAGCAACAGGAAATTTACAAGACCAAAAAAAAAAAACCAAAAAACTACAAAACCAAATACAAGACCAAAGATCAAAAATTCAAAATGACGATCTTAATTACAGGCGAAATGATGACAAAATATTAGAATTGAGAAGAATTTCAATTTCTAATGTAAGGAGTAATAAGGATAGAGTTCCAAATAAGGATCATTCGATAAGGAATGATTGGACAAATGAGTAGGTCTGTTCATCATTCTCGCGCTTGTATTTTCCTCGAGACAAAAGTTGCTTTGATGTGAGGAGTAGCCGACGAAACAAGATGAACCGCGGCAACTCGTTGCAAGAAACTTCTCATTCACTTTCAACCGGTGTGACAAGCTCTCACAGCGACATCAACACTCATACAGATACATACACGTATCACACACTATGAGTCAATGCAATATACACTTGTCTCGTGACATTCGTTCCATACAACTGCACTTCCGCTTTTACAGGGAATCTCTTTTTTTCCCATTCTTTCTCTTATAACACTAAAGAAAAAAGTACCGAGAAAGTTTGTCTTCACAAGTTTTACTAATTGTTTCATCAAAAAAGTTTTCCTTCAATTCCAAGGAGAAATATGAAAAAACGTTGAAAAATTGTGAAAAAATATGAAAAATGTCCTTATAAGAGAAAAAAATCAATCAGTTATATAAGAACAAGTTTCTAAATATTGTAAAACAAGATTTAATTTACCCGTTAGGGAAATATTGAAATAACTCTATCAAAATTAGAAAAGTAAGTTTTTAGCGAAGAAAAATAAAAACATAGTGAACCCGATTGTTTCGTATCTATTGTTTGTAAAATAAACGTGCGCAGTCATTTTGTTTTTTCAATATACCGCCGAAGATATAATGAATTCCTTTGGAAGAGGTGCACATAGTAAATCTGATTTCATGACTTTACTATATATAATACATGTAATATGAAAATGAAATGCCTAAAACAAAAATAATTGATCGCAATCGAAAAAAAAACTTCTTCCCGAACAATGAGGACTTCCCCCCTCTGATCTAATTACTTCCCGATAAGAAATACATCGGTATTTAATATTTTATCAGTCTTTCATATCGATATCAGTTGTGGTTCTTTTGTTGCTATCGTGCACGAAACTATTGTTCATCTAGATAAGGGAATTTTTCTTTTTTCCCTTTTTTATATAAAAGTTTCATGTTGCATAACAGCATCACTAACTGTAACTGAAGTAGGCAAAAGTCAGGTGAATAAAATTCAATTCAGGTATATACCGTTTTTGAAAAAAGGAATAAAATAAAAAAAATAATAATTAAAGGGGAAAAGAAATAAAATACGAACACTTTTTCACGAACACGTGCCAAGGAAAAATTTCTGTCAAAAGCCAGTATTGACAACAGGCGCAGTATTGCACCAGTACTGGCTAGCCAAGAGTTGGCTCACCCGTACTGGTTCAGTACTGGTATAATAAAAATTCGGTACTATGCCAGTATCGCACTTTAATACTGGCAGGCCAGTACTAAACCAGTACCATGCCAGTACTTCGTAGAAAGTAATAGAAATCCAGTACTGATACAATATTGGCAGGCCAGTACTAAACCAGTACCATGCCAGTACTGCTTAGAAAGTAATAGAAATCCAGTACTGATACAAATACTGGTTTAGTACTGGCATGCTTAAATTATATTATTGATCATGGAAAAATGCCTATTTCTTTTTTTTAATTTATAATTTTTTAATTTAAATAAATTTTGAAAAGTTCAATATTTTCTTAAATTATCAAAATTTATTTGTTTTTGTATGTATCAATTGAACCACTATTAATAATCCGCGTGTATAATATAATTTAAATAATGTTTTTTTATTTTTTTATTATTAACTTTTACTCGTTCAGTAGTATTAATTAATAATTTTCTTCTGGAAAACCATTTATTTAAAAAGAGAAATTACTAAATAATGTCATTTATTTACAATTTATAGTTTACTGTTAATAATTAATTGCTATTTTCAATTTTAACAATAAAAAATTAGTAACAGAAGCAATAATAAAAAAGCATTAATGCCACTACTGGGACACTACTGGGCCAGTACTAAAGCAGTACTAGATCAGTACTGGTCGCCAGTACTAAGCCAGTAATATCAAACCAGTACTGAAAAGCGTTATCATTTCGGTCAAATACCAGTCAACTGGTGCAGTACTGCGCCAGTACTGGCAAGTACTGGCAAGTACTGGCGCAGTACTGGCCGCCATGGTTGAACCAGGGGGTCAAATATGTAAATCGTAATCGTCTTCGTCTTTCACTTCGTCTTTCACCTTTAGTAAAATTCAATTGTTTTCAATTGTTTTTTACTGGAAATTTGAAGAACGTAAGAACTGTCAAATTCATTTTTTTCACATTTTTAGTGAAAAACAATTGAAAACAATTGAATTTTACTAAAGGTGAAAGTCGAAGTGAAAGACGAAGACGATTACGATTTACATAATTGACCCCCAGGGTTCAACCATGGCGGCCAGTACTCCGCCAGTACTTGCCAGTACTGGCGCAGTACTGCACCAGTTGTAAATTTTTGCTTGGGACTCAGGGGTATCTACTTTAGGAAAATTTTTTGAAAAATCAATTTTTTGAAAGTTCTGACTAGATGTAACCTTGTCTTAAAGGAAGAAATTAAAGAAGATATAATGAAATAAGAGGAGAATAATCATTGGTACAGGTTTTAGTAGTGGAATCCACCCTGAGATATTTATAAACTGAACCTCGGACATTGTAGAAGAGATAGAGTCTATGCCTAACTGTAAGTAAAGCATCTCCTTTCCTCTTGATTCGCAGCATCACTTTGCTCCCCTCTCTCTCTCTCTCTCTTTAACTTCAGTGCATTCTCTTCTAGCGATCATCATCCTTATATCTCTCGGGTTCGTAGGGACAATTGCGAATAAGAAACAGCATATAAGTCACTAGGGTTGTATAATCCTCTCCCATATTATACACGTATCAACTTTTAATAATGTGGAAATTATTTCTAAAATGGGAAAATTGTACATGGTGCACAGTCTTCTGATTAGCAAACGACAAAATACAAGTATTAATTTTATTTTTTAATTTAAGCAATTAATTAAATTGCAGAAATCGGTACAAAAATTGATCTTTGAAGCAATAGTTTTTGTATGGAAAGAAGTAAAAAAAGAGAGAGAGAGAGAGGGCGGAAGAGAGAGTTTTGGAATGCACTTAGTCTAATGGTAAGGTGCACGTCTGAAACATGAACTTCCTTACAATGTTCTATCTTGGACATATATGTATATATATATATATCTTAAAAGAGTAATGACCTATTTCTCCAGCATTGTTAAGGACAGTGCCACCGTTAAATGATGCTTAATGTCGCAATCAACTACTTAGGAAGCTGCTTATGGCGTTTACACTCCACTTAAGCAATAAGTAAAAGCGGTGCAATTCGCCCTTAATATTTTTCAAGTTAAACATTTAGAGAATTCTAGAATTTTGCTCCATGGTACGTGGTGGAAAATTTTCATTCCATCTACAGTTAAACCGATGGCAAGCCTAGAAGAATATTTCAAAATTCTCAGCGAGTTAAAATGATGTGACTCATTTTCATCCGTAATTTAATATAATAATTCCACTGGTTAATCAGCCCAAGGGGTTGATTTTACATTCTCTGTGGAAAAACATTCGAGAGTTAAATCTTGATGTTGGAAATATGACAAGAGCTTAGAGCTAAGTTTTGATTAAGGATATAAAATTAGAAATGCAATTTAATAGTGATACTATCATGAAGAAACTGAATTTAGAACATACAATTTAAATTCAAATTTGAAAATCTTACAAGTAGATGTTTAAAAAATTTTTTTCTCAGACTCAAGTTTCATATACAAGAGCGAAAATGCTCTGTTGTTGAAGTGTAAAAATTAATTGTATATTGAAATAATATATACTCAGTCGCCCAAGTCGCTCGCCATTCGGTCTTAGACTCTGAAATAAAATAAATCGATTAATCCCTCAACAGTTTACAATTTGGTAAGAAATAATCCATTAATATCAAGGCATAATTAATTATCATTTATTTTTTTTATAAGGCTAAGAAAAGGAATCTGACAATT
Organism: Leptopilina clavipes; assembly: GCA_001855655.1. Classification (NCBI taxonomy): domain Eukaryota; kingdom Metazoa; phylum Arthropoda; class Insecta; order Hymenoptera; family Figitidae; genus Leptopilina; species Leptopilina clavipes. Next base: position 14,849 of record JUFY01028499.1, on the reverse strand, counting down.
TAATTGGTTTTCACAGGCGTTGACTCTGGTGAAGACGTGCGAGCCCGTTGCTGAAATGCGAGAATGCAGAGCCCCAAGGGACTGGTCGTTACTTGCATTGCAAAATGTCAGGACCGGAAAGTCGCATTACCTCGTGATATGTCGATGTCCCGACACGAACATACTCGGTAAGTATTTGCACACATACGTGTGTATAAAAATAACATTTGCAAAACATCACAAACGACCCTGTGACTATATATACCCTCGTGTGTATATATATATTTGATAAAGAGAGAAAAAAAATCTTCAAACGATATATATCGAGACTGATAGAGTCGCCAGTAAATGGCACAACTTTACCAGTATATGTATAGAAAAAAATTATATAATAACTGACCAGAGAAAAAACGATGATTGAAAATATAAAAGGAAGAAACGTAAATAATAGGTTTCGATCGTAAACGCATTTTTTTTTTGCCCCTATAACATGAGAGTAAACGCTACATAGATGTCGTAGCCTATTAGTACACTGGAAAAAAAATTTATTTGATTCAAATAATGAATTACTTGTCTATTATCAAATAAATATTTACTTGAACCAAATAATTTTTATTTAAATCGAAGAAGTTGTACTTGAATCAATAATTTCTGTATTTGAGTCAAATACCATTTAATTGACTCAAATAAAATTTATTTGATACAAATAAATATTTATTTGATAATAGTCAAGTAATTCAGTATTTGAATGAAATAAATTTTTTTTCAGTGTAAAATATTCTATTTTATGAAATGCAGCCACTTAATGGATAAGGTCGTATTCAACCTTTTTTTTCCTGGACTAAAAGTTCTCATCCCACTTTTTACCCTGAATATTTTGTAGGATAGAAAAAAACCAGGACTTTTATATAAGCAAAAAAAAGGAAAAAAAAAATTCGGTCCTTTTTGGTAAAAAAAAAAAGAGGAAAATTTATTAACTGTGTCTAAAGTACACGGCTTTTCCGTTAGTGGCGTCGTAATCGGTAGATATGATAATTTTCCATAAGTGATTCTCCGAAACTGTTTGTAGTTATTCGTTAAACAATGAGTGCTCTTTATAATACTTTGTGACAATTTTACTAAACTTTTAAGTTCTCTTGGCATGAATAAATAAAAATTTTTCCATTTATTACTTTCTCGTGTTTCACTGAACCAGATGAGTAACAAACTTGAACAGTAAATTTCAATTTAATTTTTTTTTCAATTTCAACACCTGATAATATCAGTACATTTATCTCGAAATTTTGCATTGAATAGTAATAATAATAATAATATATTATACGTATGTGCGTTAAACTGAGCAGAATGATTGCAAATGCACAAAGTATATATAACGTATAATATATATTTAGCAGCTGTTTTATTTTTCCGCTTTTTTCTCAAGGAAAGAAATATATAATTAAATTTCACTTCTTAAATCACCTCATTTAGAGTCTTTATCGTGTTTAACCCAATTAGCTTATAATATTACACTTATAAATATTCAGGTACGATTTTTTTTCTTTTCTTTACTTATTTTCTTTTTCAATATTTTTTTGTATTTTCCTTTTTCAGAGGGACCAATGAGCCACGATCAACCAACTTACGCCAGTGTACCGGGAATTCGAGTCTATGGAATGATGTGTGTGCAAGGAATCAGAAGAGGGCGTCCTCTGCGACACATACGCAGTCTTTTAGGTACAAAAAAAATATTATAAAAAAGGATAACTTCAATTATAACTTGATAATGGATTAAAGAATTTTTATTTTATTAGGTTTATTTTAAAGCTGAAACTCCAATGCAGAGGTGCGATTTTGTAATTTCACTTTGACTTTCGATTCGATATTGACTTTGACTTTGATTTTAACATTAACTTTGACTTTGACTTTGACTTTGACTTTGACTTTG
>JUFY01028499.1:0-12923 GCA_001855655.1 Leptopilina clavipes | reverse complement strand
CAATGTTAAAGTCAAAGTGAAAGTCAATATCGAATCGAAAGTCAAAGTCAAAGTGAAAGTCATTATCGAATCGAAAGTCAAAGTCAATGTTAAAGTCAAAGTGAAAGTCAATATCGAATCGAAAGTCAAAGTCAATGTTAAAGTCAAAGTGAAAGTCAATATCGAATCGAAAGTCAAAGTCAAAGTGAAAGTCATTATCGAATCGAAAGTCAAAGTCAATGTCAATGTTGAAGTCAAAGTGAAAGTCAATATCGAATCGAAAGTCAAAGTCAAAGTCAATGTTAAAGTCAAACTGAAAGTCAGTATCGAATCGAAAGTCAAAGTCAAAGTTAAAGTCAAAGTCAATATCGAATCGAAAGTTAAAGTAAAATTACAAAAACGCAGAATACTGGTGTGCGATTTTTTAATTTCACTTTGATTTTCGATTCGATATTGACTTTGACTTTAACTTTGACTTTGACTTTGACTTTGACTTTGAATTAATTATTTATAGTTAATCTTTCAGAGAAATAAATAGATTTTCCAAAGAAAAAACATTATAGAAATTGAATAATTTATAATATTATAATTCTTATAATTTAAAAAATTTATCAAGTTCTTTAAAATTTTGAATTCGAAAATTTATTTATAAATTGAATACCTAGTTAATTTTTATTTATTTAGAATAAAAATAAATTTTAATGAAATATAAAAGTTTTTTTTTAAATGGAAAAATAAATTCTTATTAATTAATGAAAAGAATAGCAAAGTCAGAAATGTAATTAATAAAGTTTATTTAAGTTTAATAACTAGCTCAACGTTTAATTTGAAACTTGACTTTTCAAAGAAGACTTTTCAAATTAATGTAAAGCAGCATTAAAAAAAAAAACTTGTTGAACAAATTCTATATAAATCAAATGTTTGTTCATTATTGTGGCTTGCCGCAAGTTCCCACGACAACTTTATAACACTATATTTAACTTTCAAATTTTTTTAATGCAGTTTAATTACACTTCCTGCTTACTTGACAACATAAATGAAAATTGCGTGTTTTTCTCTCTCTCTCTCTCTCAGATCATAAATTATAATAAACCATAATACATTAAAAGTATTTCCACAAGTTCAGAAGGATGGAAAATTCAAGCAAGTCGACCGTCTCAATAAAAATTAATTAATATGAAAACTAGATGCACGTGCTCTTTAAATGGCTGTCAACATTAAATGTAAAATCCAAGAATTAATGACAAATTAAAAGTCGATCAGGAATTTTATTCGAATATTCAGAATCAGTCTTATTTTATTAATTTAATAATCAGGAAAAAGAAACAACTAAAACATAAAAATTGATTAAAAACTCTAAAAAAAAATTACAGTAGAACTATTTTTTTTAATTAAAATTGTTTTTCAAATTTTTAAAGAAACATTTGATTTTAATTCTATTATTAACACGTGACAATTTAAAAAAAAATTCTTACAAACATAGATGAATAAGTTCAAAATTAATTAAAATTAATGCATCGAATTAAATTATTGCAATATTTAAAATTTTAAATAGAATCAAATCTAATTCATAAATTATTTTTCAGGTTTATTAGATAAACAAGAATTAGTCGAAGAGAAGGAAGCAAAAGCAACATTTCCTTGGCATATGGTTCCACATCTAATGGAAACAGCAAACTGGGACTAATTTTCGATTAATTATAAACTAATTGTCGCTGATAAAATGGCGCTAATTTATTTATTTAAAGAAAAATGAAAAATGAGGAAAAATCCAAGTTCGTCGTTCTATTCGTAATATTTATTGCGTCGATATTTTATTTTTTTTTTTTAATGCATTGTTTTTTTTTTTAACGAAATTTGCTGCGTACGAATTAAAATATCGCTAAAGCTTTTCTTTTATTTGTGAAAATTGAAAAATCACTAACAAGACGAAACGACGCTTAATAATGAATTTTAGCTTTAATTTTAAATAGACTGCAATGGAATAAATTTTTCTTTATGGGAAATAAATAATAATAAAATTATGTCTCGATTGGACGGCAATCTTTCACTTTCTTTCTCTCTTTTTTTTCCCCTACATAATATCGTTTATTCAACACAATCTCATAGTCCGCATTTATCGAATTTTTCTATTTCGTGAATTATGTACACTCTGTCTCGATTTTCTTGCATTAAATATTATTCCTATATTTTAGATGACCATCGCTATTCGCAATCTGTAATTTATTATTGCTTCTACTCTCGAGTGAGATAAATTTCTCCATTTATGTATCTCATGAGAATTGTAACGACACGACGACTCACGTTCCATAATGATAATAGTGATAGAAAATTTTCAAATGCAATTATTCATTAATTATTATTACTATTGCTATTACTATAACTATTATTATTATTATTATTATTATTATTATTATTATTATTAATATTATTATTATTATTAATATTATATTTATTCTGGGAATCATAAAAAAATGTTTTTAATTTTCAATTTTAAAAAATATAATGCAAAAAGACATTAAAATTAAAAATAATTTAATTTTTTGGATAATTCTGCATTCATTTTTCACAAAAAAACAGTGTGAAAACAAATTTTAAATAAATAATTAAATTATTCGATAAATTACGTTTTAGATATTTTTTCTAGTGAATGGAAAATTAAAAATAATTTTTATGATGACTATTAACTATTATTTGTAAATCCAATGAACTGATAAAGAAATGTGTTCTTCTTTGCTTGAAAAAAGAGAATTTCTATTCTTTATAGGCTTTTACGAGTGTATTTCAATGCGATATATGGAAATTTAAAAATGTTCAATCGATAGTCACCAATGGTAGTTAAATTAGAATTTATATTTCTAATCTTATTATAAAAAATATGAAAAGAAAAAAACGAAAAATAACTACAAAATTGTACTAATTGTTATATTTAAAAAATTAATAAAATTAAATTATAATAAAAATTAATTTATTGGTTATATTGCGAAAAATTGGAATTAGAAAAATAATTTTACGATTTCCACGACAAAGTATCGATTGGATATTTTTAAAGCAACGTGTGTTGTTGTTTAATGATGAGTATATAATTTTATTGAAAAAAAAATTCAATCTCACACGTTAACAAAATAAAAAGGGAGTCGGTGCAATTTTGATTATATTATAATTTATATTCTGAGAAAGATATTTATATATTTGTGAAAATATACATATTGTCATAAAATATTAAAAATCACCAATCATTCTTTAAAGAAAATGCGGGAAAAAGTTGTGTGATATGATTGAAACAAGAATGAAAGTGCGTTTCCATGCAAAAGCCATTAAAATATTCCATTATTTTCATTAATTCTATTAAAACTATCGAAACAAATAAAAATGTAAGTTAAAATATTTTTTAAACGTAACATTATTTTTTTGCCTCGAAAATTATTATCTTTAGCAACATATTAATATATAAGCGTGATTATTTTTAGTGGTATGACCAGTAATTCTATTTTGTAAATAATAATTGTGGAGTAAGATTGATAATAAAGGACTTGTATGAAAGAATTTCAGATAAACTTATTATTATATTATATTCTAATCTGTATTTATTATTATAATAATATATTCATAATTTATAACGTTATATATTAGTTAAACATTCTACAATTCTAAAATGATACTTGAGATGCAACAAGCCTTGCACTTCACATTTATATATAAATTTTAAAAATAATACTATATCGATTTTTTTTATCTCTATGGAAACAAAAATGTTAAGTAAATAATAACAAATGCAAAATTTACAAAAAATAATTAATGAAAAATAAAAGAAAAATAATGAATCAATTATCATCAAGCAATAACCGACGTAATGCAAGATGTATAAACTAATTAAATAAAAAAGGATAATAATTTTATCACAAAAGCAGAAATTCTGTCTCTAATTCTATCTGCGACAATCTCTAGCACAAGTACAATAAATGCAAAGCTAAATCCAATAAAAAGTACGTAAAAGGAGATTAACAATAGTTTTTCTTTCTCAATTTCTTTTGGTATCTCAACAATGTAATGCTCTTTTTGATCAGAGTAGAAAAATTTTTTCATCAAACCACATTGTAACGACCTTGTGATAATTTCATAAAAACGATCAGTGTAGGGAGAAAATCTTCTTGAAATAAGAACTTGGCTTGCTTGTGAAACAGTTTCCGACAAAACTTCTCCATTAAATTCTCCCTTTAATTTTACATAATTATTAACAAAATGTTGAGCTCGTAAAACAATACAAGACACATTTTGATAATCATTCAAATACATCAGACAATCAAAAATTTTTTCTTTATCTGAAATTTGAATGGACTTTTGTGCCAATCTACGAATATGAGGATTAACACTTTCTGACATTGATCTATTTATGTAAAAATTATTGACTATTGGAGTCAAAGACGATGTAGCCAGTTCTGAGAGTGTTGTTGTAGTCGGTGATGATTGCAACTTTATATCCAGGATAACGGAAAAAAAATAGCCGGTGTAGAAAAGGCAAATACCTATTAGCAATCCGAAAACAATTCTCTCGGCCAACTTTACAGGTTCCACAGCAGAAATTCCCATTATAATTTGAATGATGTTAAATGATTGCCATGTATTTTTTTCAAATCGCATTATAATAGCAATCAATTTAAGTAAACAAATAATGCCAAAGGTTGTCAGGATCATGTAAAAAAATTCTTCAGAGAGAACAATCACTTTTGACAGTTTTGCAGTTTTTGGAACAATAGCTCTTGCTTTAACTTGCATAATGAAGCATAAATTTATCACAAGATGATCTAAAGAATCGAAATAATCAACTACATTTAACAAAATTTCAGCTTTCTTGTGATATAAAATTTCACGAATCGATTTTAGCGATGTTTCATTTTTTTCCATTTTATGAATGTGTTGTCTAAAGTTCATCACATGTGCTAATAGTGCGGTAAATTTTTCTACTCTGATAAAATGCGTTTTCGTTGACGAATTTGCAAACATGTATAAGAAATTTAGAGGATATCCATGTAAATTTTGTAGTTTATTCGGAAACCATTGTGTGTTAGATGACAATCGTCGAGCAGAGTACTTCTTGGTAAAAGGATTCATCTGATACAAGACAGGCAACTTGTCTTCTTTCCTGTCCAGTGACACATTCTCTTGTTCATCGTAGACCATAATCGTTATGTCCAAAAAATCCATTTTCCAAAGTTTTTTCAAAGTTACTTTTTGTTTCAAGTCAGCTGATTTGCTACAATGTAGGATTAAACACTTTGGTGTTGGTAAATACCGAGATAGCGATTTTATCCTTATTAAAGGATGACGAAGCATTTGAGTAGTTCTGTCTGTTTCTAGTACAAACAGTGTCGTCTTTCTTGGTTTATCAAGTGATTGTAAATAGGTTACCTTAAGATGTTCTCTCATTTCATTAAATCCGATACTTGAGGAAGGAAATTTCTTATTGACTGCCTTGATAAGTTCGTAGACAGAATTCTTTGTGTTGTTGTTTTTGTCATCGAGAATAAATATCACCTGATGCAGTTTCGACTCTTCCGTTAAATATTTTACTAATCCGTCATAATAATTTTCGGTTTGAGATAATCCTAGTCTTTGATTGCAAATTATAAGGACAACATGTAAAATGTTACTATTTAGCTTCATTTTGAGGAATTGAAATTAGAATCGATAAAGAAAATTTTTCTTTTCCAAAGAAGACAGTTTTTATGATGATATTCTATAGAACGAACAGCACAGCTTAACAAGAACTTTGTCATTGACGTGAAACATTTTAGTTTGTCTAAATAAGGAAACAGTTTTATGATGTTTTAAGGATTTTTAGATTAATGAAGGATAGTCTAAACACAGTCTTTCAAGTGTTTGTCCTTTATCAGTTGATTTTTGTCTAGTTTACAACCTAACAGTCTATTATTATATGTAATTTTAATAAATACCTAAAAAAGATCGTGAATTAATTTACACTTGTTTCAAATTAAATTTTCCTTAAATTCCATGTATTCGAAACATTTGTTGAATTAAAAAAAAATTCGCTAAAAAATTTTATTAATGTAATAACTCAGGTAACAATAGGTAAATCAGATTAATTTTCGATTGTACAATACTTTATCTGAAAAAATGTAGATTTAATAATTCTTTAATTTTATTGGCAACTTTTAAACCAGTTTGAGCATTGAAAGTCTTTTTTACTATAGAATTCAAAGAAAGAGGAAAAACTAATATATTTCAATAAATATAATGTATTTTATTTAAATACTTTATTAAATTTACATACTTTGTTAAACATTAACAGAAAAATGCAGTTAAAAGCATTTTTCATATTTCCTTATAGTTAAATTTTGTGAATACATGTCTATTATAGAAAAATCTAACTCTATTCAAAAATGACATTACAGTTGCTAGAAGCCTTGAAATTTAGAATTATACATTTTTAAATAGTAACTATTGATTTTTCATCTCTATGGGAACAAAAAAGTTAAACATTAACAACAAATGCAAAACCAACTATCAAAATTTAAAAATACAAATATACTACGAAAAATCGATACATTAATTAATAATGAAAAACATTTTTTTAATTATTAATAGAGATCTCGCTTCTAAACTTAAAAAGTAAAATTTATAGAATTTTGAAATTTTAGAATGACAATGAATTTTCTAATTGAAAATTAGAAAATTGGAAAATTCATTCTCATTCCAAATTTTCAAAATTCTATAAATTTTACTTTTTAAGTTTAGAAGTGAGGTCTCTATTAACAATTTCAAATTTTTTTTTGCATTTGTTGTTAATGTTTAACATTTTTGTTTCCATAGAGATGAAAAAATCAATAGTATACTATTTCAAAATGTATAATTATTAATTTGAAGGTTTCTAGCAACTACAGTGTCATTTTAGAACTGTGTTCGATTTTTTTAGAATAGACATCTAAGTACTAAATTTAAATATAAAAATAAGGAATGCACAATATGAAAAATTATTTCAATTTCTTCTTTCTGTCAATGAAACATGGTATGTAAATTTAATTAAGTATTTAAATAAACTATCTTATATTTATTAGTTTTTCCACTTTCTTCAAATTCTGGTAAAAAAGATGTTTTATTCTCAAAAATCGTTCAAAAGTTATTGCCAATAAATTATATCGATTGAAAAAAATTTAAATATACATTTTTGAGAAAAGGATTGTACAATCGAAAATTGTTCTAATCCACCTTTTGTTATCCAAATTATTAAGTTAATAAAATTGTTAAGCAAATGTAATTTTTCATAAATGAATGTTCTATAAAGGGAAATTTACTATTTGAAACGGATTTTTAATGACTTTACCCCTTTTTGTTTTTTTAGTTTATGGTTGTTTAGCCTTCTTTATAAAGCGCAACCATTAATTATTTTCTTTTATTTCATTAATCTTATGAAGGCGCAGCCATTATTATTCAGCGCAGCCTTTAAGGATTTACAGGTATTTAATTTTCTTTTTAGCAGCCGTTATTATCAATATTTAAAAATTTCATATACATTTATTATCTTGATCGAAATTGATCTCTAAGATGTTTCAATATGTTATATATAATTAATTTCCTCAGAAATTCAGTGCGAGCAATAAAAAATGTATTTATGGCACAATTTTGGATTTATTACCTCCAGAAAATTAATTCGAAAAAAAAAATAATGAATTAAATAACTTACCTAATACATCTGAATTAACGAGAACACTGCAGAAGTACATCGGTGTCACTAAACGAGGTCTCCTTAAGCTGAATGCTTTTCTGCAAGCTTCCTTAAAAGCTGACATTAAATGTCCACCAAGATGTCCTTGACTCTGACCACCACTTTCACTGCAATCATTCAAAAATTATCAACAACTTTTCTAAATAGTGAAACATTTCAAATGTAAATCTTTCTCTTTTTTTCTTTCGAAAACAAGGGAAATTAAATAACAAAAAAAAAAACAAAAACAAAAAACAAAAAAAAGCAGTTAACTAATTGAAATAAAAACACGTAATTAAAAAGAAGGAAACAAACCTTTGAGAATCTTCATAAATCTCCCATTTTTTCACGACAAAACAAACACCCATCATTGGCTCCTCACAAAGAGGTCCAGCAAACGTTGCCAATTGAAAACCATTGATCATACTGTTCTCGTATCTGTTCATCATAAAACAAAAACAAACATTAGTTTCAGTCTCTACAGAATCAGTTAATTTTTTTTGTTTTTTTTTTTTATAATCAAATTTATAAACTTTGGTTAAATTTTTTCGAACGCAGATTAAATCTACATTTTTTTAAAAAGCGAATTAAATGAAAAATTTAAACCTTTTTTAATTTTTCTTTTCATTTAAGACAAAATTAAATACCAGTCAATATTTTTCCGTCATTAAATGGCAACATTTTTTAACTATTTTTATTATGTGAAATTATTCCCCAAAGTGCATTAAATATTTCAGAAAACTTACACGGCCCTATTATCGGATGATTTATTCTCCGAATTTGAGAAGACATTACTCTTAAAATTTGTCTCATTGAGTAAAATATTTGGTCCACATTTTCTTGGACCAAAGGACCAGATTTTCTCCACAATTTCATGCCATCCATTTTCATTAAAAGCATCATTTAATTGAATTTTAAATGTTTCCACAGCCTTTGTTTTTTTACTAATCAATGATGATGATGATGATGATGATGATGATGAATCAATTGTTAAACTTCGAATATCGGGGAAATCGGTTTCCTCAATTTCGCGATAATTTTGATCCAATAATTTAATAAGATCGGCATTTTTCTCTAATAACTTTGTCACATTATCGGGCAATGGTTTTGCGTCAATTTGAAAATAACATTGACGATTGGGAGTCCAAAATTCAAGTGTTGCTTCATCGGTTTTTTGACTTATTAGCTCATTCATGAGATCGTGCTTTGGTGGTGGAATGCATGTCTCACGAAATGAAATTATTGGCTCTGAAACGTTGACCTCAACATTCGCGTATCTTAATTTAAGATCCTCTAGACATCTCTCGAGGTGGACTTCACCGGCAGTGTTTAGGACAATTTCGCCCGTTTCTTGTATATGAACTAAAGCACATGCGTCCGCCTGATTAAGGAGTTTTAAACCATTGATTAATTTTTGTAGATCATTGGGATGCTTTGGCTCGAGGGCAACACGGAGAATTGGTACCGCGAGTAATGTGAGTTCAGAGAATGATGGACAAGCCAATGATGTGGAAAGTGTCGCAGTTTTTAGAACATGATCCTCGAGACCTCCAATTCCAATTAAATTCCCCGCTGGTGCTTCATGTAATTCTTCCAATTCGCGACCCATTAGGAGATAAAGTTTCGAAATTTTAAACCTCGTCACATGTCGCCCGGTCTTTAGATCCTTTATCGAGGTGGGAATTTCTTCATCCTTCTCGGCTAAGAGTGCCACTTGGGGATCGTGTTTTGGTCCAAGGACATAGACCTCACTACCAGACGTTAATTTCCCCGAGAAAACACGAGCGAACGCTATTAAACTATTCTCGCACTGTTCCACTTCCTCCTGATTGATTGGCAGAACAATTTCCTCCTTCTCCTCCCTGTCGATACGTTCCGCAATTCTTTGTCTCGCGATGTCCCGTCTCAGCGCCATTTCCTCGGGGGTCAGCGGTTTTGGTTTGTTCTCAGGCAGGGATTTTCTCTCGACGGTGAACATCTTTGAAATGAAGACGATAATCGGTGCCTCGGAATTACAGGCCAGGAAATATTTCTTCAATTCCCGTGTTTCGACTGGCAAAGTGGCGAAATCTGCCGTACCACTCATGAGACGCTCGATTTTGTCCTCGGTGAGTTTGTCAGGTGATGGAATTTTCTCACAAATGCCATTCAAACACGCCCGGGCCAATGGCAACCACTGAGTGCAAATTGCCTGCAATTGTGATTTTGGATCCGTGTGTCTCATATCTCGGGTTGTTAATTTAATTCCCAATTTCTCGACCATTGAGGCAATTTTTTCGCGATCCTTCCTTATCACAATTGTATCGTACATGTTCCAAATATTCTCGAGGATCAATTGAACGAATAGGGGTTTTTTAGCCTTCTCTTGTGCGCCTTTAAAAATTCTCTTCAATTTTCCATTTAGATAATAATCACCCCAGAGGGTTTTCATCAAAATTCGCTCGTTGAAGCCCAATTTTTCGGAATAAATTTTCGCAAATTCGCGTATACCAAAGCCCCAGCCGTCAACGGCGCTGGTGAATAGAACATTACCCTGCTCGGGTGAAAAATACAATTGTGAATCATCAGCTTCCTCTAGGGCCGACTGCCAGTCGGATAGATCGTGATTTAAAGATTCACTTTGAATGATCGTTGTCGTCGCTTTTTCCTCGCGTTCTAAAATATCGCTGGTAAATAATTCCGCGGTGACGGCATTAACTTGCTCGAGGACTTGGCTCATGTGAACGTAGGCGTCGAGAGGTGTGAGTTTCATTTCAGTAATTAGACGATCAATTTTATTCAGAACCAATAGAGGTTTGAGACCCTCGACATAAGCAATTGCTAAGGCGCTACGCGTTTGAGGGCAAACTCCCTCGACAACGTCGACAACGACAATTGCACCGTCACATAAACGAACGGCTGTTGATACCTCAGAGGCAAAGTCAACATGACCCGGCGAATCAATTAAATTGACAAGAAATTCTTCATTGTTGTACAAATGATACAAACTTATGAGACTTGATTTCATCGTAATTCCACGAAGTTGCTCATCTGGTCGACTATCCAAATAGCGTAATTTGCCAGCTAATTTATTTGATATTATTCCATTGCTCGCTACCAATGAATCGGAGAGTGTCGTTTTTCCATGATCGACATGAGCAAGAATGCAAATATTTCTCAATTTCGTTGGATCACTCTGCAATTCATGCAATTTCTCCGAACCGATAATTCTCATTTTTTTCGTATTAATTTTACAAAACGAGGGAAATAATTCTCCTTCTTTCGAAAAAAAAGACAGAAAAACGATTTTTTTAAAATAATATCCGAATTTGTAACACTTGGGGATAAAAACTATTTTTTTGGGGTGAAATATTCTACAAAAAACGGGAGAATAACATTCAATTTTTGACAATAAATTATTGCGTAACTTGATGAAACTTGACACAACAATAATTGTTCCTTTTTTGTTTAAAAAAATACCAATAGAAAGAAAAATACTGTGAAACAAAAGAAAATGATGGGAATTTAGAAACAAACCGAAAATAAAAGCTAGGTCCTTGAAAGTAAACACTATTTCACTTTATTTTGTTTCCAAAGTGCAAAACGTTCACTAAACACAAAAACAACTTGTTGATTGGCAAACATTGATTTCGAGTTGCACAACATGCCCGTGACTTTTGTGGAATGCCGATGAAAATGACACTTGTTTCTAATTCGTGATGAATTGTTAAATATTTTATGTATATTGCAGGGGAAAAATTAAATTGACAAATGACAAAAACGTGTTTGTCAGCTGATTTCACTTTTTTAAGGTTAGGTTGACAGGGGGAAAATTTTGTCTTTCATATATAGATTTATATTCGTTGTGCCTCGTGTAAATATTTAAAAAATACGATAAATACAATAATAGGACGCACTTTTAATGTTAATAATTTACTGATTATTAATGCATTTTTTTGCAATTTGATGAAGAAAAACAATGAGACACGAAACTGCCGACTGTATAAACACAAACTAGAGTGAACTTGGCTGCGTATCGTATCGATTTCTCGAAGTCGACGACGACGACGATAATCGACAAAGGCCGAAATTTGAATTTAAAATATACAAAAAATGAAGAATTCGAATTTTTGATGATGGAAACATTAGAAAATTTTATGAAAATATGAAAAGAAAATGTTGAAATCGTTTTCCAAAGATATTGAAAATAAACAAATGGATTTTGATAACTTACTGTTCAAATTGTTGCGTTTGTGAAATAAAATTTCAATTCTTAACCTCTTTTACATTTCGGATATTTTATAATATTATAGTAATTTGCGTAAAATTAGCAAATCGTAAGAAGATGGTTTTCGAAAAATTGTTAATTCTCTTCAACGTAAGTAAATTTTGAACTGGTATTGAATTTACAAATTCGAATGAAAAAGGAATTAGAATTTACAGAACATTATAATGTTCTCTCTACACTGGGGTACAGATTTTGCCATTACGCAGGAGCACCTGATACGTTCGACAATACTCTTTTTAAAATCTTGTTTAATTATTAATTGGCAATTGTAATTGGAAATATTAGCAATTGTAACAAATACTTTTTAGTATATTATTATAAACAGTAATAGTAATCATATTAATAAAAAATAATAGTAATAATAATAGTAATAATAATAATAATAATAACAATAAAAATAACAAAAAAATTATATAATTTAAATAAAAAAAAAAAAAAAATAATAATAATAATAATAATAATAATAATAGTAATAATAAAAAGAAAAATAATGTAAATCATTATAGATAAAATTTAATTTATAAAAATAAAATTAATTCACTAAAAAGAAAAAAAACAAACAAAGGGAAGTTAGTAATTAAAATCAAAGTTATTAAAGTCTACTGGTATCACAATGTTAGTTTAAAATCACTTTAAAATTGATACAGGATGTTATTTTTTCATCGAGAATTATGTAAAAAAAAATTGTCACATCCGAGGTTAATTAAAATTTGTTATTCTTTTGATAATCAACTGACATTCAAAAAATAAAGAAAAATTTAATTACGATTCAATTGAAGATGTATAAAAGTTGAATCGCACGCAAATTTTGTAGAAAAAAATCCATTAAAAATGTACAAAGCAGTTCTTCTTGTCTGCCTCTGTGTCGCTGTGGTAATTATTAACTTTATTATTATAATATTTATTGTTTTGTAAGTTCCAATATAAATTTTTGAAATAATTTATTTTTATTAT
>JUFY01028498.1:0-15404 GCA_001855655.1 Leptopilina clavipes | reverse complement strand
AGGAGGTTCAAGTGTACACAATTTTTTCTAATTAACAGTAAAACGTACAAAAATATTCAAAAATACAGCATAGTTGAGTTGAAAATTATATTCTTTTATTTAAAATAGTTTCTACTTTTCAGTGACACTGGAACCACGTTACAATGACGAATTGTCTTTTGTTTCTTAAATCGGGGTTCGAGTGTATTAAAAATTTTTTTTAGAAACAAAGCACTCAATGTTTTTAATTTAGTAAAAAGGAAAGATTAATAACTTTCCCTTTATCACTAGATCATGTTTTTCTTTATAAGAGGTTCAAGTGTACACGATTTTTATTTTTTAATTAACACTAAAACGTACAAAAATATTCAATAATACAGCATAGTCAAGTTGAAAATTATATTCTTCTATTAATAAAAGTAGTTTCTACATTTTAGTGACACTGGAAACTCGTTACAAGGACCAATTACCTTTTATTTCTTATATCGAGTTTCGAGTGTACTGAACAATTTTTTTCATAAACAAAAATGTAAACATTCCCTTTAAAAATTTAGTAAAAAGAAATAAAGGAAATAAAGGAAATAAATAGGAAATAAAGACCTTGAAACAAGAGTCACGTGTCTCTTTTATCGAGGTTCCTTTAAATAGAGGTTCGACTGTAATTTAATTTTTTATCGAAATCAATAAATATATTTTAGAAATTTAAAATAAAGAATATACAAAAATGGAATATTTCTCGTATATTTCCTGACAGTTTTCTCATCAAACAAAAAAGAAAAATTTC
Source organism: Leptopilina clavipes (assembly GCA_001855655.1). Lineage (NCBI taxonomy): Eukaryota > Metazoa > Arthropoda > Insecta > Hymenoptera > Figitidae > Leptopilina > Leptopilina clavipes. The sequence continues at coordinate 14,641 of JUFY01028498.1, read as the reverse complement.
TATTCTTGCTAATTTGAAAAATTAAAAAGAAGAAAAAAAGACAAAGAAAATATTGACAAAATCGTTATTTCTTTAAAATTCAGTAAAAAATATATCAGTCACCCAATTTTCTACGCTGCACTTAAAGTAGAAACCTCTTTGAAAAAAAAGGCAAAAAGAAGGATGAAATTTAAAAACTAATTTCAGTTCGACTATATATAGAGTGACGAGAACTCCCTCTCTCATGTCACGTTTTCACATTCGCCTTTTCACAGGTAGCAAAAGAGAGAGAGAGAGAGATATTATCCCAAGAGGATCAAGACTCGTTGAGAGTAAGGGCGCACAGAGAATATAACGTCGAGTGCGTGCAACTTAAAAAAAAAGAAAAAAAAATTAAAGAAAAAGAAAAAAAATGAAAAAAAAAAGAAAAAAAATGAAAAAAAAAAGAAAAAAAGAAGAAAAACAAAAAGAGAAAATTGAAGGAGAATCGGTCCTTAGTAACATTCGAGTGTAACACTCATACTTTTTTCTTTTTTCTTTCTTTCTTGTCACCGTCAAAAGCTGAGCTTTAGTCACTCCCCTCCCCTCCTTCTTTTTTTTCAACCCTTAACGAAGGACTTTTCCGTAACTGGATCCGTGTGTCGCCCCCAAGGGACCTCCTGATGTGTGTGCGCGCCTCCTCTCGTGTTAAAGAAAGTAATGGCCCAGTGGCCGCGACCGAGACTTGTTTTTTTTTTTTTTCTTTTTTTCTTCTCCCTTTTTCTCTTTTCTTTTTTCATCCCCCTTGGCGAATTTTCCACCCCGTGGCCAGTGTGTCTCTTTTTTTATCCCTACACATATAAATATATATATTTAGTAGTCGGCTATCGAGGCGCATGCGAATTGAAACAGGTGCGCGCGCTCGCGCACAATTATCCTCCGGCACTTTTCGATCGACGCAAACGGCAGAGAGAGCGAAATCTCGCCGCTGTCGGTTGTTATATTGCACGTTACCTCTCTCGTGTGTCTCTCCTCTTGGTTTATAAACACGCGCGCCAATTTTTAACGGTCGGCATAAGAGGAAAAAAAAAGTGTCATGAGTGTTTATCATATTTTGTTTTTTGGAAAATAATAAATAAAAAAAAAAAATTCAAATGGCTAATAGGGAAATTTTTTATTGGAAGTATCAGTGGTGTGAGAAATAGTGTGGAAAAAAAGAAAGAAAGAAAAAAAAGTGTGTTTTGATCAAAAGAAGAAGTAATTTAATTCGGTGTTTTTTTGAAATTAAAAATGATGATTTTGCGGGAGTTTTTCACAATTAAGAGAGAATGAAGAACTAGGGACCAATTTTTTTTTTACGATACAATTTTTTTTTCTTTTTTTGTTTTTTTTTCGAGTGGGGGTAGAGAAAAAAAAAGTGAGTGATGGTGATGATGGTTAATATGGTGAAAAAAAGTTCTTTTTGAGAAGAGGGATCATGATTTATTTACGAATGTGTGCGTGGAGTCGAGGATGGTCCAGACACCTCTACATTCTTCTGATACTTCCGTTTTTACCACTTTGGATTATCGGTGCACTCTCCGTGAAAGACAGTGAGTTCATTTTTTTTCACACACTTGTGATTTGCCAATTTTTTGTTTTTAATTTTTTAACTTTAGCATCTGAAGATTCATCTTCTTTTCAATATACGCGGAACATTAATTAACAGTCATCAATTTAGTCCTGATAATCTGATAAAAAAGGGACAAAATCACTTGATTTGCGGTCATCAAAAAAAGGGACAAAATCACTTGATTTGCGATCATCAAAAAAAGGCACAAATTCACTTGATTTTGGAAATTTTGCGATCATCAAAAAAAGACACAAAACCACTTGATTTGCGATCATCAAAAAAAGGCACAAATTCACTTGATTTTGGAAATTTTGCGATCATCAAAAAAAGACACAAAACCACTTTATTTGCAATCATCAAAAAAAGGCACAAAATCACTTGATTTTGGAAATTTTGCGATCATCAAAAAAAGACACAAAACCACTTGCTTTGCAATCATCAAAAAAAGGCACAAAACCACTTGATTAGAAATCATCAAAAAAAGACACAAAATCACTTGATTTACAATCATCAAAAAAAGGCACAAATTCATTTCATTTGCTAATTTTACTATCAACAAAAAAATTCACGAAATCACTTGCTTTGCGATCATCAAAAAAGTAGAAAATCACTTAATTTGTTATCATCAAAGAAAATACAAAATCACTTGATTTGCCATCATCAAAAAAAGATACAAATTCACTTGATTTTGTGAATTTTGCCATCATCAAAAAATGGCACAAAATCACTTGATTTGTAATAATCAAAAAAGACACAAATTCACTTGATTTTAGTAATTTTACGATCATCAAAAAAAGACACAAAATCACTTGATTTGTAATAATCAAAAAAGATACAAATTCACTTGATTTGCAATCATCAAAAAAAGGCACAAAATCACTTGATTTGTAATAATAAAAAAAGACACAAATGCATTTGATTTGCAATCATCAAAAAAGGCACAAAATCGTTTCTTTTGCTAATTTTACTATCAACAAAAAAATTCACGATATTATTTGCTTTGCGGTCATCAAAGAAGTAGAAAATCACTTAATTTGCTATCATCAAAAAAAGACACAAAATCACTTGATTTGGCATCATCAAAAAAAGACACAAATTCTCTTGATTTTGTGAATTTTGCGATCATCAAAAAATGGCACAAAATCACTTGAATTGAGATCATCAAAAAAGTAGAAAATCACTTCATTCGCTATCATCACAGAAAACAGAAAATCACTTGATTTACAATCATCGAAAAAAGACACAAATTCACTTAATTTTGGAAATTTTGAAATCATCAAAAAGACACAAAATCACTTGATTTCTGAATTTTGTTTCCCTAATAACATCAAATGGAAAAAATTTGCAAATCCGCAATTAAAGGGATTTCGTCCCTTTTTATTTTGACGATCCGAAGTCAATTTTTGATGACTGTTAATAATTTTCCTTTCTCCTTTTTTGTAGAAGGGCAAGATTCAGATGGTGATGCTATTTATTTATTTATTTATTCGGTTTGGAGGCCAAAAGGGTAGAAATACTTTCAAAAAGATCAAAATCAACCGAAAAATATTTAATTCGAAAGGAGCAAATTTTCCCCCAGATCTTCCATTCATTGGACAAGGTTTTTACGAGAAGAAAAAATTGATTCTGATAATGAGTTTAATTTCCCCCATTTATTCCTTGCTCGAAGGAAAGGACACAAATTCCATAAATTCTCAACCGCCGCTTGGCAAAAGATGCTGCATACCAAAACATTTTTCCCCCTTTGAACGAATTGATTCTTCCAAAAAACGAAAAAAAAACGCTATTTGGAATAATATATATAAATTAGGAAAAATTAAATTTATTTCCAATTTCTATTTCCGCCAGAGAATAAATTTTTCTCTAAAAATATACTTTCCCTGCAGATTAAAAATTGAGACAATTAACAGCAGTGAAAGATTTTCAAAAATGTTTTACAACATTATCTCAATTTTAGATATTCGGAAAACTGTGATTGAAAGAGTTATTATTATTATTATTTTTTTTTTTGCTTTTTACTTAGGAGATGTTTACCATATTTAAAGAGAAACTGATGATGTTTTGCTGGCTGGATGCTGTTGATGAAGAATATTAAGGAGCATTTGATAACGAAGATTTAGCACCGGTTCTGTTAATGCAGATTGTAATTTTCGTAATTATCCGAGTGAGTTATTAGTCACAACTGTATATATAGTATGAATGAAGGTCATTAACCTTTTGCTGCTGCTGCTGCTGTTACTGCTGAAATATATACCGCACCACACGGGAAATGATGGTTGTGTTTTCCGTTCATAAAATTCGAATGTGCTTTTAAAAGTCCTTTCCTTCAGACTTAATGTCCCTGATATAATGTATATCTATATATATGTATACAAAAGAAAAGCTGGAAGGGAAAAAAATCATTTCGTCTTTTACAAAATACTATAAATTTTCAAATAAGATTTAGCAGAGGAATTATTTTTCACTCGCAACATCTGCAGTTTGGATTGAATCTTTATTTTTCGTTTAATTCGACTTTTTTCCATTGTCTACGATTTTCAGAGGATCTTGAAATTTCTTTCACTTTTATAATAAATCATCATCATATCTCTGAAAATTGAAAGAAAATTGGGAATTTACCGAACAGAATGTTTGTTTCGTGCTTGGTTGTGTGAATTTGCAATACGGATTGACATCTAGAAAGATGTACCTAATTTAGCAAAATAGAAAAAAAAATTGTATCCAAAAACTGGATATAAATTCCTCAGAGGGATGACAAAGTTACCAACATTTACGAAAATATTTTACGAAATATTTACGAAAATAGGATAAGTTAAGGATTGTTCCGAAGACTGTATGCTGCATTAATTTATCGATATTTTAAGAATTCGGAATTGTTTTCAAAAAGCAAGTGTAGTCCTTTTTGACAATAGTTTCCAAAATAATATATTTAAATGATTCGATATTAAATATTATTAATATTATTAATATTATTAATATTAAATATTAAATATTATTAATATTATTAATATTAAATTAATATTATTCGCAAATGATAAGAATTCATTACCCAGAGTTATTTATTCATTATTATGACAACTATTGAACGTTCCCGCTTATAATTAAAATCATAATTCAGAAATGATTGATTAAAATTCCAATAATTATTACCTACAGCAGGTGTTAATAGAAGATTACATGGATCAGGTAGCAATAAAGATATGGCTTTTCCGCTGGCCTCAAGAATCTTCCAAACTAGGTCAATCAGCAAAAATTTCCCACAGAATACGTAAATTAAAGTAGCTGCACTACAGAATTTAAAAAATGACGACATTTATTAACTGATGCTACAATACAACACCAAAAAAAAGAAAAAACATTTCTAAATTGTAAATTGTGAATTGTAAATTGAAAATTAATTGTTAATTAATTGTTATTTGTTAACTACCGTAATTGTCAATTTTTGGTGAATGGATTTTTTATTTTTGCTCTGTAAATATTGTATTAAACTCTTGGGAACAAACATGTGCGGTAACTTCACGAGATTATCATTAAGACATTGCTTCAAGAAAGATTTCGTTTAGGATGATCATTAGATTTCTCCCTTAGGAAATTATCCGGTGGAAAAATATAAATGGACGATCGTTTTAGGTGGATATTTCACATGTGTGGAATAAATAAGTATATAGAAAAATAGTCTTCCTTTATATAGAGAGAGAGACTTGGATTCTTTCGTAAACGTATATATGATTAGAAGCATTACTAGGGTTCCTGTGTGTATTTACGGTCGGATATAGGGAGAATAATAATCGTTAAGCTTCATGTATTTAATATCAACTCGGCCCTTTATCCAACATATCTTTTATGATTTGTTATATAATATTCCTCAACTTAATCTTTCCATAAGGTCAAGATTTTTATTTGATCCAAAAGATATAATAGATCTTTTGATGATGATAAAAATTTAATAAATTGCAACTTATGTTGCAATTTATATTTATTTATATTTATTATTTATATTTATTGCAACATAAGTTGCAATTTATTAAATTTTTATCATCATCATCATCATCATCATCATCATCATTTTCAAAACAAAATAATATTATCACTAGCAAAAAATTATTCAAAATCCTCCCAATTATTTCGAAATTTAATGAGAATATTCTCCACGTTTGCTTTCAAATTATCGAAAATTATTATATATTCCAAATCCTCTTTGAGGTAAAATAATCTTCCATATTTTTTTTTTAATTTCCACGTCATTATAAACTTGCAAAAACAAAAGTTTCCTTTTGACTGCTGTCGTGATTAAAATCATCCCTAGGGAAAACATAATTATAACATTATTTTCCAAAAAAAGAGAGAGGATAGGAGTTTAAAGAATCAGAAAAAAAAGAAAAAATGACAGAAGGGAAATTCGGTGTGAAATTCATTAAATTCTTCTAAGAGAATAAATCGGGAAAAAGATCCACATAGACAGGAATTAGAATTGATTTCATCGTGCGACCGCATCTCGAGGTTGAAAACAATCAACGCTACAAGAATTAAACAACCATCAGACAAGGGAAACGTGCTACGAATTCAAAAGCAGATTCGAGTTAAAGCCCCTTAATTCCAATCGGACAAGATCGCCCACTATTGATCATTCATTTGCTCTAGGAATCCTGCTAACAAGTTAATAACCAAACGGGATTAGTATGCGGATCCATTATTTGTCCGAGAAAGGAGAGAGAGAGGGGTAATCAAGTCTAGAGATTTCTTTGAGAAAAGATTTCAAACATACAAGTTTTCCGCATCATTTTCTAATTTTAGGTAAATTGGATATTAGGTCAGTTGGTAATTTTTAGTACTGCCATCAAAATACGGGTATTTTTCCAAAATATTCCTAATAATCTTCCCTGCAAAAGTTTGCATCACTAATGTACTTCTGCTGTGAATATGATCCCTTTTAGTTCTGTTCATACCCTAACTATGAAAGTCTGTTAATGTTTAATACTTCGACCATCAGAATCAAAGTACAATTTACCTAGGGTCTCGTAATACGGAATTAATACCTTGACTACAAAAGTATGCATTAATGTTTAATACTGCCATCATCCGTATACATAATGTCTATAATCTTCCTTGGGCTATTAATAACTTGACTGCAAAATTACCATTGATGCTTGTTTCCAAATTATTTTCTCTACTTATTATCGATTGGGAAATTTCTGTATTAATGATACTAAATCTTCCTAATCTGTATTAATATCCAAAGTGGCGAATGTTTATCCGCTATTTGTGAATTAACAACAGGTATTTAATACAAACTTTGTAGCCAACCGTCAATTATTAATGCAGCATTGGTGCTACCTATCCAAAATCTTCCTGAATGCTTCCAAATTATCTTTCCTACAAAAGTTTGCATTAATTCCTACTTCTAACATTAATCCCTGGTTATCTTCCTCAGATTCTGATCATATACCTTGAAATTGGAAAGTCTAGTCTATATTAATGTTTAACATCTCGATTATAAGAATCATCAGACATGCAATCTAGCTATAGACTCGTAATATGGCATTACTATACCTTGACTAAAAAGGTCTGTGTTTAATATTTAATACCACCACACAATCCGTACCAATTGCCTATAAGCTTCCTATAAGACTATTAATATCCTAATTCCTAAGACTATTAATATCTTAATTCCCAAGACTATTAAATATCCTAATTACAAAACTTGTTTCCAGATTATTAATACCTTCGAATCACTATTTATTCCAAAATTTCTGTTAATAATAAATTTCTGTTAATAGTAAATCTTCCTAATCCGTATTAACATCTAAAGTGGCAGATGTTTATTGACTAGTTTCATGCATTAACTACTTAGAGCGGCAACACAAGTTACTAGCTCATAAATATTGACCTTCTTTATGAATTTTTTTTTCCAGAGAAAGCACTAAACCTGGTAAATGGAATTATTTTCCATCAAGAAATACTTGATTTTAACTAAAAATTCAAACCTTTGGAATATTTTTTAAATACAGTGGAATTCCAATTATCCGGATTAGTTGGGACCGTACCCAATCCGGATAACTGAAAATTTCATATGAATATTTCTAACAAATATAAGTTGTCTTAATGTAGAAATTCGGTTAATCGGACGTCCGGATAATTGGAATTCTACTGTAATTTATTTATTTAATCAAAATTGAATTTTTCTTTAAAGATATTCTGAGCTATTATTTATCAAAAAATACATCGTTTCAACTAAAAATTCCAACCTGTTTATTGAAAAAAATACTAATTGCGTAGACGTCTGTTTCAAAAACATGATTAACGGTGACGATGATTGTGAATATCAATAATTGGATTATCTAAAAAGCAAAAATTAAACATTTGGATATCATTAGATCATGTAAACTTGCCTAGATATTGCAGTGTAATATTTCCGATTTTGCTATTTTTACCCTAAAATTGTGTCAAGTTTGGTGCAAGAATTTGTCCCATCTGGATATTAATGACATCAAATGGTGCTTGATTTAGATTATTGTAAAGGAAAGAGAAAAGAGAAGGAAGAAGGAAAATAAAGGAGAGAGAGAGAGAGAGAGAGGAAAAAATTGAACGTTTGTAGAAAAGTGACCGCAGACTAATCTCCCTACAGGGTCGAGTTACAAGCATTGATTAACTGTACTGTGGTTAAGGATCGAGCTAACAAGTCCCCAGATAACATAACGGATTGATGCAACACAAATACCTGCTGGTAAATCCTTTTCGTTTAAAATAGGTGTTCTTCTCCATTAACGTTTGCCCTGATTCCACCAAAAACCATAAGACTTATTCCTCCACCTCCTCTACTGGAAAATAATCGACACTTCTATTTTTCCCCAATTCTCATCGGTATCATGTTCCATTTCTCCTTTTCACTATTAAATGCGAGTAAACTCATCCTCCAATTCCACTGAACGGAACTATATTATTCAACTCTCGCGGGAAACAATAAGAAATTCTCGAAACGTTCTTTTGAAGGGATAAACTCCATCTCTCCTTTCACTTGTTATCTCCTCCTCCTTCTTCTTCTCCTCCTTCTCCTCCTTCTTCTCCTTCTTCTTCTCTTTCGTCAAAATTGATTCTCCCCAAACTTTGAACTCACACTGTAAACTTAAAAGTATCAAATTGATACCAAAAGTATCAATTTGATTCCAAATTTTTGAATCAATTTGATACTTTTGGTATCAATTTGATACTTTTAAGTTTACAGTGCACGACCGCATCTATTTTCTACCTCGACAGATCCAAAATTGTTTCGTCGTGAAATTTAATAAGCCTTCTTTTTGCTAATGAAGACTTGATGTTGTACAAGTCATTGGTCGCGGGGATACTTTTAAAGAACCTGAAAAGGCAAAGACAGCTCGTTAAAAGTTGAGAATCTACGATAAGATAGGAAAAGTTTTTTTCTTTTTAGGAAAAAGAAAAAGCCTAATCAGGAGATGAGAGAGTTTTCCATGATTTAAAACTCTAGGAGTAATGCAAAATAGGAAGACTTATGAAAGCATCAGTCACCAGGGGAACATGATATTCTGCATTGGAACCCACGTACTAATAGGGATCAATTGATTATTTGACGACATTTTAGAGATCAGCAGAGCGAAAGAGAAAGAGAGAGAGAGAGAGAGACCAAGGGGGAGAAATTCACCCTTCCCCTCTGGGGAAATATAAGACTCCATACATATAAGATCTAAAATAGGATGAAGGATCTAAAATATGGGATGTAGTATCCAGGAATAGAGGATCCGGGATATTAGACTTAGGATGAATTACATTCGAGGTCGGTTTTCCTTGTTATAGTCTCGAGTTATGGGTTCTAGCCATCTAATGACAAAACCACAGGGATTTCCTCGTCGTTTCTATATATATATACAAGTACGTACTTACCACAGAGTCAAAACTCCCCCCTCCCCCTTCTTATTGGTCTTTTATTTTCTACATTGATGCCGCTTAATTTTTTTTTTCCCCATCTCTCGTGGGAATATTAATATCATTTATTGTCCCTTGCGAACTCCTTCTTAATTTTCTCGTTCCTCCTATATAAGTAAGAATTGAATTGTCCTGCATTTTTATCTCAGGGGGGGATTTATTTTTATACATGTATATATATAGAGAGAGAGAGGTTATTTATTCCCTAACGAGTGATAAGTGCTTAACTTGGCGGATATAGAATAAGTGGAGTCGTGAGAGTTTTGGTATATATATAATATATAGTCTCGAAAGAAAGTTTAACTTCGTTATAACGTAAACCCCGCCCCCCAGTAAATTGACAAGCTTATAATTTACTTCCTGGGTTAAAGGGGTGAAAAAAGAAGTGTTACTTTCTAAATAGAGGTTTCTTTGGTTTTGTATTTTTTGTATTTTTTGTATTTTCTTTTTTTTAATTTTCAAACGGATAACAAGTTTAATTGGAGTAGTTTAACTGCTAATTGGAGAGCACTTATCTTTTGTTTTTATTTATTTCTTCTCTTCTACCTCTCTTTGTTTCTTTCTTCCTTTTTATCTTCTTTACCACTCGTTTTTTACCACTTCTTCTGTAAATTAAGTTTCATTTTACAAAATTAAAAAATAATCCATTAATCAAGAGAAAACAATCATAAACATAACCTATAATTTTTTGCTTCTTAGGTACCTTTCTTCGCGTCACGTCACATTTTTTATAAAGTTCTCGTCATTTTTAAACCAATACATAAAATTCTAAATTATTATTAATAAGAAAATTTGTTATAAAATTTATTATAAAATTTATTATAACTGACAAATACATGATTTTAATGATTCCAATCTTGTCGATTGGTAATCGACTCATTTTTCCTCCAATTTTGACATTTTGGAAATACTTTTAAAATATTTTCCTCAACTGACTTCGTCTTACAATGCAAAATGCATTAACAGTTTACCATTTTGCAATATTTTTTTTTTTTGAATTGAATAAAATACGCAACACGAGGTACACGAGTTTAGGGATAGATAAACATAACCTATTTCACAGAACATAACATGTGACATTTCACTGTAGTTTGAATAATTGTTTTTCAAATAATAATCCTTTGACATATTCAAAATTCAGTTGAAATTGCATACAAGGTCCAAAAGGTTTTAATGATTTAATTATTTAATAAAAATTGAATTTTTCTTTAAAGAAATTCTGAGCTATTATTCATAAAAAAAAAATCGTTTCAACTAAAAATTCCATACTGTTTATTGTTGAAAAATACTGATGATAAATAACTCGTTCAATGATGTATTCAACAACCACGCGATTCGTTAGCTCCGCAAGGTTTTGAATACTAAATATGGAAAAAGAATTCTTCTTTTTAATATTATGTTTTTTTCTATTTTATTTTCCTTATTTATTTATTATTTATTTTTCCTTTTTTATTTATTATTTATTTTTCCTTATTTACAAGGAGAAAAACAATACTCGGGGGAAAATTAAATGAAGGGGAGTTCCACAATTCACTTGTGAAAGAGAAATCAAGAATTGCGATTTAGAAAAGGTAGCCTTGGAAATATATTTAGTTATAAAGGGGGGAAGAGTATCCGGTGAAAATAAAATGACACTAAGTTTCCTGATCGCCTGTCGTCCTGTCAGACAGCCTGGCACCATTGACTCTATACACACAGACACATGTCCCATACTGTATGGTATTCATCTGTGAAAATCTGTTATCTTATCAAATAACCTTGCCGCCCTCTTTTTTCCTTCAAGTGTTGAATGTGGTATTAAAAACCATTTTCCACACATTTTTTTTCCTATTCAATTTTCCCCCTGCTCCTGCCATAAAGGGGAAAAAATTAATTTTCTTCATTTCATATATTGAAAACTATCACAAAAGGACAAAATAATTTTATTTGAAATTCTTCCGATTTTTTTTTTATTGAAATTTCCTGACATTGAAATTGATTCTGTTGAATTAGTAACTAATAATCATAAAATTAGTAATAAATGAAGAATCTAAATAAATTTTATTGAATACCCAAAAATTTGTCAAGTCGGTAATAAGGAATATAAATTTAAATTCATAATCCTAATTTGACGTTTTCATAGCGAATGGGATCAATATTGGAAAAATAACATTTTGAATTATGAATTTTGAAAAATAGGGAACGAATTCGTAATTAAGGACAAAGAATCACATTTAAAAAAAAACTACAAACAAACCGAAGAAATGGAAACATTATTCGAAACATGATAATAGTGAAAATAATATTTCAAAGGAAGATAAAAAAAAAACTTGGAGACAATAAAAATATCGAAAAAGTCGTTACAGGAAGATAAAGAGAGAAATGACGGTTTATAAAAAAACAAAGCGAAGAGGCTAATTGAAAATTAGCAAATAAATAAACGTTGCACAAAGAGGATGAATTAAAAAGGAATAATACAAAAATAGTTTTGTGAGCCACAAAAGGCGAAACCAGTAAAAGAAGAAAAACACAATTCTAAATTAACTATTTTAGTCTCTCTCTCTCTCTCTCTCTTTCTCTTTTCACATAGAGTCGTATTGAAAATTCATGACATTATATTGATGTTACTAAATTATTCAGGGAAATTATCATAGTAATGCAAACCCATTATTCCCATTTGCTTTAAACTTCAATTAATGTTAGTTCCAACCGACACGATATATTTAAAATTGATTAAAAATTTAAAATAAAAAAAAAAACCTAAGCCGACAGAAAGTAAAATCACACATATAAAATTTGTGCACCAGTTTGACCTTTGATGGGCGAGATATGTGCTCAATTGAGAGTAGTTTGACTGGAAATTAATCCCAATACACACTCAATCGAAACGATCGTTATTTTTACAGTGGCTTTAAAAAATAATTATGATTTTCAAAGACTTATAAATATTTCTATTACATTGATTAGGAGCAGTTTTAATATTGATTATAATTTTTACAATAACGTCAGTTTTAGCTTTTATTTATTAAATCAAAATTAAACTGTTTTTTAAAGATATTCTGAGCTATTATTTATAAAAAAAATACACCATTTCAACAAAAAAATTTCCAGTCTTTTATTATATTTAAAAAAAGTTTTAATGATTTAAGTATTTAATAAAAATTAAATTGTTCTTTAAAGATATTCTGAGCTATTATTTATCAAAAAATATATCATTTCAATAATTAATTCCAGAGTATTATTAAAATAAAATTTTAATGATTGAATTGTTCAATCAAAATTAAATTGTTCTTTAAAGATATTCTGAGCTATTATTTATCAAAAAATACATCATTTCAATAATAAATTCCAGACTATTATTAAAATAGAATTTAAATGATTGAATTGTTAAAATTAAAATTAAACTATTTTTTTAAAGATATTCCGAGCTATTATTTATAAAAAAATACACAATTTCAACTAAAAATTCTATTCTGTTTATTAAAGAAATATTGAAAGATAAATAGTTATTTAAAATATAGTTCTCTTAAAGTGAAAATTGAACTTTTGGCTTTGAATGGCTGTTAATTTGTTAAATAAGTAATAAAATATTTTTATCTTTCAATATTTTTTAAAATAATAGACTTGAATTTTTAGTTGAAATGATGTATTTTATGACAAATAATAGCTGAGAATATATTTAAAAATCGGTTTAATTTTATCTTTCAATATTTTTTTAAATAATAGTCTGGAATTTTTAGTTGAAATGATGTATTTTGTGATAAATGCTTTGGAATATCTTTAAATCTTGTTTAATTTTGATTTAATAATTAAATTTTTTAATAATAAACTGGAGTTTTTTTGTTGAAGTGATGTAATTTTCTGAATAATAGCTTAGAATATCTTTAAAGAAAAATTTAATATAAATAAATTATATCTGTTAAACTGTCGATGTCTGCTTGAAGAACATGGTTTACAGTGACCATGATTGTGAATGTCTTTTATCAAATGATGCATTTTATGATAAATGCTTTAAAATATCTTTAAATCTTGTTTAATTTTGATTTAATAATTAAATTTTTTAATAATAAACTGAAGTTTTTTGTCGAAATGGTGTAATTTTAGGAATAATAGCTCAGAATATCTTTAAAGAAAAATTTAATATAAATAGTTATCTGTTAAACTGTCGATGTCTGCTTGAAGAACATGCTTTGAGTTAAATAAAAGTATATTTGTCTCAGAGCCAACTAAATTATTTATTTGTTTTAAATAAAAAATTTATTTTACAGAAATAAAAATTTTGTTTGAACCAAATAAATTTTTATTTGACCCAAATAAAATTTATTTGAAACAAATAAACAGTTTATTAGGCTCTGAGTCAAATATTTCTTTTTTCTGGGTGTAGCACTTGAATCATTTTCTTGTACAGATACCTCAAAATGTTGTTATATGTCGTACTTTAAAGTCCTTTATGATCTTATTTGCTTCCCTTGTTCCTGGTTTCTTTTAAGGTTTAACTGAGGCTTTTTCGTTGCTTTGCCTCCAGACTTCTTTTGCGGGTCTTCATTCTACTCCTCCTTTGGCTCCTTCGACTTTATTAAACTACCAGGTCTTCCTTTCCCATTCTTCCTTTTCTTCTTCTTCTTCTTCTTCCTTTTCTTCTTCTTCTTCTTCTTCTTCTTCTTCTTCTTCTTCTTCTTCTTCTTCTTTTTCTTCTTTTTCTTCTTCTTCCTTACTGAGACTTCGAAATCTCTGATTCCTTTAAGATTCAAAAACTATGTTCCTTGTGAACCCTTACAAATTGTTTAAAAATTTTTAATTGTTTTTCAATTTTTTTAAAAATTTTTATCTCTGAATTGTTGTAAAAAAAACAATGCTTTTCTTGAACAAAGTTTTGATTAATTAATCTAAAAACACTCTCTCTCGAGAGGTGTTTTTGAAAGACGATAAAATATGATTTTCTCTTTAAAGAGAAAATTATCCACGTGGCGTGTTGCCTCTTTTGTATAAAGGTTGCGATTGAAGAGGGAGATTTTACTTTGTAATCCGATAGTGGCATTGCCTGGTCAAGAGCTTTCGTGACACTTTTTCCCCTTTAAAAAGATCTCAAAAGCCATATCAAGATTTACTTTTGGACATATATGTATATGCTTCGAAATTGTATAGTTTTTAACG
>JUFY01028491.1:0-10099 GCA_001855655.1 Leptopilina clavipes | reverse complement strand
AAAAAATTTTTAAAATAAAAAAATGATGCCTATGAGGAAGCACAGTGTTTATGAAATGAACACAAAAATGTTACGCTCCCAAAATGAATGTTAAGGTAGTACCACTTGACAGCGGTTTTTTAATACATTGTAACCTTATTATTTCTTTAAACCAAAAAAAAATTTTAGCAAAGGAATCTAAATTAAAAATGTAAAATAGCGAAAGGGATTAGATTAATTAAAATTAAAGTGACAAAATTTGAAGGTTACTTGGGAACGATTATGTAGTGTAAAGAGTGGGCACCAGTTCTACAAGGACGAATAAAAAAAATCTGTCCGCCCCTTTTGGGGGCAGAAACGTTCTCATGGCGCACTGTGAGCGCGAGGGCTCGCTAATTACAGCGCGCGAAGACTGATCGTCGCGCTTCGCACTTCGACTTATAGCACTTACAGCGCTTCTTTTAATTCTCTTTTTATCTATATGAAAGGAAGTATTTGAATGTTTTTGGAGTCGCTGGTTACGAATATGATCTCATATTTCAAAAATTTACAATGGCGGATACAATATGGCGATCGATTTTTTTTTAATTAGTCGGATTTATTTTAAACTTGATACTTGGGGATTTGTAGGATCGCTGATTAGGAATATGACCTCAGATTTCGAAAATTGAAAATGGCGGATCCAATATGGTGGTCGATATTATTTTAATTGATCGGATTTATTTTAAACTTGATACTCGGGGGTTTTTGGGGTCGCTGATTACGAATATGAAGTCAGATTTCATACATTCAAAATACCGAATCTAATATGGCGGTCAAAATACCAGAGAATGACTAGGGCCCTAATGAAAAAAACACGTATGATTACATACATCATTAAGTATTTTGAATGTATAAAATCTGACTTCATATTCGTTTTTAGCGACCCCAATTTGGAGATGCTTTAAAAACGCATCGATTGACTTATTTTTTAACATTTTACGATGTAATATAGAGAACATATGAATAGTTTAAAAAAATAATTTTCACGCCTTTCAAAAAACAATAGTTTAGACAATTCTAAACATTTTCAAACCATTTTCATTCAAAAATATTCAAAACTCTATTCACCAGTTACGTGTAAAGTTTCTATGTTAAACTGCATGGTTTGTGACGTCAGAAATGTTTAAATGCCCTTTACCCCTTAATGTTCTCTAAAAACTGAAAAAATTTTTTTGAAATATTAAAAATGAGTCAAATAGGAATTTTTAGAATTCAGTGCAAATTTTTGATTTAATACTAAGTTGTTAGCGAATTGATTTTGGAAAAGTATTGAATATTTATTAAAAGTCATTTAATTTAAAAGTCACTTGTCTTTGTGCAAACTTCGTTTTTTTTATATTTTATAAATTTTATGTTTTATGATGTTTTTCATTCATCAAATAATGGGTGGTCCCACAATTCTGACTGGTAGTGTATGTTCTAATTTTTTTTCTTGAAGCTGTAGATCAACATCTTTAGAAACTAATTAAATGCAAAAAATTGGTTCACCCTACATTCACATTAAAATCGCAGACGACTATCGTAAATCTTTTAGTAACGAATAACGAGATCGAGGCTCGGTCTAAATAGATCGATCAGTAAATAGATCGAGCCTACCGTCCGGCCGTAGCGGGGTGGGTGGGTATTTGTGGCTAAAGTACTGATTGCTGTTGGCAGAGTTTAAAGTGACACCGTTTTATACAACCCAGTGTGCAGCGCTGCAGTGTGACCTGCACGAAACGTATCGTCAGTGCATTTTATTCCGTCCTGTTTGGTGATTCGCCGCCGCCAAATTGCAGTGAGAAACTTTCGTTTAAAATCCCTCGTGTTGGTTTCTTCGCAACATTCATCTCATACCCACGCATCTTTTATCTTAAATATTTCATCAGCAAATCTTGCAACAGGAGAAAAAAATTCTATCTTTTTCCATTTGTCATACATGAATTAGAACAAAGTTTTGTGAATCAAAGTTCCAAGTCTTTATGCAACTGTAAAGAGTAGCTGAATTCTTGGTTTTTCTTTTTAGTCACATATCAGAAAACATTTACAAAAAACTTAGACAAACTGTATTTTTATTTTTAAGGAAAAAGATATAATTATTTTTACATCTGAAGCTTGAGCTTCGAAACTTGGTTAGACACAAAAACACATTCCAACATGTTCACACAGTTTGTGTGAGTGTGATTTGTATTGAAAAGGCTTCCGCATTCATAGCACAATTAATCTGTTGACGACTGAGACAATTCACTAACCCAGCTACGGATACTTATCTTTTCGTGGATTTGAGATTCGATAAAGGACGATTTTTAGTGAAGTTATTAATCAATGTGTAACTTTTTTGGATTATATAAATCGTTGTGTAATTCTACTCATCAGAATATTTGTACCCCCTTTGAGAAGCTCAGATTTTGAACTTTATTTATGGATGACAATAGTTTCATAAAAATCATGAAAATTTTTTTGTTTAGGTTTCTGAACGGTAGTATTCCTTGATATTTAAAAAAGAGGAAACATTATGAAAGAAGAAGTAATGAAATTACCTTTTGCAACAATTTTACTCTAAGTACTTTATTTTAATAATTTAAGAAATCCAAAAAGTGATTTATGAATTTAAAATTTTTCTGAATTTACTAAGGGTTCTTTTGATGAAAGGTTTCGTAAAATAGTTATCATCTTCTATTTTAATGAAGATTCATTTTACTATAAAGGAATAATAATTTTCAAGGACAAATTTTTTCAACTTTTGAATTTTTTTTATAGCAAATTAATTTTTTTCTTTAACTTACTTAGTATTTTTTTAATTTTTACACAAATAAAAAAATATTAGTAATAAAGCATTAGTAATAGTAATAGATTTGAAGTGAGTTTTCTACAAAAATTAAATTTTTTTTTATTAATAACTTTAAAAGTTTCTGACAATTATGTTTGTAAACCGAATTTCAAATTATCAAATGTTGAAGGTCAAACTTGTTATAATCTTTTTGAAAATATATTATTTGCAAAGAAATTTTATTGATACATAAGGAAAACATTCTTGATGCTTTAAAGATTTTTTAGAATAATAACATAAAAATTTCTAAAAATCAATTACCTCTTCTAAAGTTTTTAATTTATTAGTAGGAACGTTTGAAATAAAAGTTGATGGACATAATTCTTTAAGGTTTAAATTTACGTATTTTATTTCGCAAATTTTTTTATTTTCAATCCTCTACACGTTTAAAAGAGTTAGTTATATTTTGCATTAGTAGATTTTTAATTGACATTAAGTTGACTTGTTGGAATATTTATTCTTGACTAATTTAGAGGCTCAATATTATTCCTGAAAATTCATTAGTCCTAATTAAATATAAGGATCGAATTTTATTCTATAGGATCCAGAGTTTCTCTTTTATAAGTTTTGTGTTTTTTGACACTGATCTTCAGGTTCTTTTTTTATTTCAATGAGTTTTTAATTCAAAACTTTGGCTTTCATCAAAAAAATTTTATTATTAAAAAAAAATAAATTTGAAATTAAAACATTAAAATTTTTTTAATATTTACTTTTTTAGATTATAAGGTTTCTAATAATAATTAGGAAGAATATCTTCCTTTTGAATTTCTTTGAAACTTGTTATTTAGGGTATGATTAGTTTGAATCATTAGAGAAATTTTTTCCAAAATGAAAGTAAAAAAATCTATAAAATATTAGTTTAATTTGTCACAATCATATCGGATACAGGTATGACTTATTAAACTATCTATAGTTTTATTTTATAAAATGTTCACTATCGCACTCTTTTTAAGCCTACTGAAATAAATAATGCATTGAAATAAAGACAACTAAAACTTATATTTAATTTATTTTTCAAGTGTTTAAAAATTTTTGGCTTTTGTTTGCTGCGTTGCGTTTCTTTTGCTTCTATCAAAAATTTGTACTACATTATGATGACATTATTGCTCAAATATAAAATACCAATTTATTTAAATTTAAATATCAACTTGACATAAAATATTAAAAAATGATTCTTAAGATATTTTTATAAAATATAAATTTATTCAGACATAAGAAATTAAATAAATAATATATATTTATACATATGATAATAATAATAATAATAATTACAAAATAAAATAATTTTACTTGACTCCAGTATGATAACAACTGATATAATAATAAAACAAATTTATAACTTCTTTTATTTTAATTACAGTTATTAGAACGATGATATTTAGGAAAAGAAAAGTGTTGATAATTTTCAAAAATTGCTGTTGAAATATAATTTTGCCATTTTCGTGGTAAAGGAAAATAAAGTCAATCTGCGGATCTTGTTTTCTAACAATCTTATTGCTTTGCTTAAAAAACAGCGTGTAATTTTAGATGTAGAATAACATGGCAACCAACATAAAGTTCTCAAAGTTCGACAACAGGCCATGGGGCTTTCGACTGGCGGGTGGCAGTGATTTTCCGCAGCCATTGACTGTCATCCGAGTAGGTATTTAACCTTGTCATTGATCGTTACAATTAATTAAATAATTAACAATAAATATTTCACTAATTAATTGTTACTTTTATATTATTTAAAAATAATTTAAATATTTTAAAGTAATAACAAATTTTTTGTATAAGATCACATTTCCTTCTCTTATAGATCACAGAAATAAATTAATATACTCTATTATATTGCATTTTAATACTGTATTATATTTTTAATCGTAATAATATTAAATATTTATTAAATATGTCCATACAATTCTTATAATAAATAGAAACAAGTTGTGAATGAAACCTGACCTAAAACATAGATGAAATTAATATATATTTATGTTCATTACATGAACATTAACAGTAAAATTTTCATTTTTTATTCGTTATTAATTTTCTAATAAAATTTATACTTTCTTAATAAAAATAATAAGATTTTATAATATATTCTTTTAATTTTGAATTAATGAAAAAATTTTTAATAAAAACGTGGATTTTTTAACTTTAATTGTGATTAATTTTATAAATTTTAAATTCAATTTATACTTTATAGAGACCAAAGGATTCGTCTTGAGGCAAAGAATATTATTTTATTATATGTGACGCTCCACGAGAAAAGGGACCTTATGACTCAAGGGTACACCCCGAGTTTCTATGATTAATCAATAGATTATTATAGGTTAATATATAGATATTATAATTAATATAGATTAATATATAGATAATATAGATTAATATAGACACTTTTTGACTTTTTAATGTGAAAAAGCAACTCAAAATCTATTGATTGGTAATAGAAACTTGCGGTTTTCCCTTGAGTCATAAGGTCCCTTTTCTCGTGGAGCGTCACATATATATGCATTAAAAAACAAAATAAATAAAATACAGAAATGTTAAATACCAAAAAAACAAACTCGATTTCAAATAATATATGTAAAAATTATTTACACCTCAACAGTGTAAAAAGAAATCAGAAAGGGTTGTATTTGGTTAATGGTACAAATGTATATATATGTCTTAACGATTCGTTTTACGCTTAATTTTCAAAAAGCCCTTTGGGAATACTCCCAGAGAAGGTTTCTACACTATGCAGCAAGTCAACATTGAAACCTGTAATCCCCCCTGTAACAATGTGTACCTGACTTTATGGAAATTTCCTAAATATCCCCTAATGTCGGTTCTTAGCAGTGGGAGTTAGGTTAGCCGCAGCATTATCTTCAATTTTCACGCCATTCTTTTGTACCTGAGGATCAAGAAGGACAAAATGTACCACAAATTGCAGGCTTTAGAGTAATTTTACTAGAAAAGTGAAAAGGATATATATTTCGACCGCAATATTGGCCCCGGAAAGAGGGAAAACAAAGATTTCCTCGATAATTCCAAAACAACATCAATATTTGCTTTGGGATTTTTACAAATTCAGTGAAGGAGAAAAGGAAAAAAAAAGAGGAAAAAATGAAGAGTTTTGAGCAGGCTCAGTCAAGGCCCTGTTTCAGCCCGATATGGACCTGGTCTGGCTCCAGTCGGGCCATGCGTTTAGTTCCGAATTGGGACCCCGGATTCTGTGCAGAAATATCAGGACCTGGTCCCAATCTGGAATGAACCATAATTTTTCATTAGAAATCGGGACTAAGGTCCTGATGCTGTTTTCAAATATCCAGATTAGGACCAGGTCGGAATAATTCTACACGGAATAGGGACCAAGGTCCCATTACGGAATGAAATACACGTTCCGATCTGGCTTGTGTTTTATTCCAGATTGGGACCAGGTCCGAATATTTCTACACGGGACCAGCCAGGTTGGACTCAAATCGGGACCCAGGTCCAGATTCTGTGTACAAATATCCAGACAGGGACCAGGTCCGGATATTTCTAAACGGGACTCAGGTCCAGACATTGTGTTTTATTCCAGATTGGGACCAGGTCCGAATATTTCTAAACGGGATCCAGTCAGCTTGGATTCAAATCGGGACCCAGGTCCAGATTCTGTGTACAAATATCCAGACAGGGACCAGGTCCGGATATTTCTAAACAGGACTCAGGTCCAGATTTTGTGTGCAAATATCCAGATTGGGACGAGGTCTGGATATTTCTAAACGGGACCCAGGTCCTGATTTTGTATAGAAATATCCAGATTGGACTTAGGTTCGAACACTTCTACAAGGAATCGAGCCAGATTGCACAAAAGCCGATCGTTTTTTTCATTTCTAAATGGGACCCAGGTCCAGATTTTGTGTGCAAATATGTATCTAGATTGGGACCAGGTCCGGATATTTCTAAACTGGACCCAGGTTCACATTGGACCCAGATCCGGATATTTCTACGCGTGACCCATCCAGGTTGGACACGAATCGGTACTGTTTTTCATTCCAAATCGGGACCCAGATCCAGATTTCTTTGTAAAAATATCCAAATCGGGACCAGGTCTAGATTTCTTGTAAAAATATCCAAATGGGGACCAGGACCGGATATTTCTAAACGGGACCCATGTCCAGATTTAGTGTGCAAATATCCAGACTTGGACCATGTCCTGCTATTTTTACACGAGTCCCAGCATCTCGAAATGAAACACGTACACTTTGGCCCGACCTGACTATATCGAGTCTCGATCTGGGCCCAATGGTAATCGGGCTGAAATAGGGCTCCGTTCTGTGGCCCCAACTAGGATGCCATCAGTTAAAAATTTCCATCGCACATATGAGAATAATTTCACAAAGATCGTCTAAATAGGAATTAGATATTTTAATTTTTTAATTCAATACAACTTTCCATATTTTTAAACACACGCCTATATTTTCCCCCCCTACAAATAAAAATATTAATAAATTATTTTTTTCCGAATTAAGCCGAAGTGCGTGTGTCAAAAGACATCTGATTATGTGCATTACATTGAAACCGATAATTCGATTCTTCTTTTTTGAAAGTTGAATACTAAAAAGCCGCATTTGCGCCGTCGGGGTCACGGGTGTGTGTTGGATATTACGAGAATAAGCCCGATATCAGATGAACGAACCCCCGTGGTCGTGATTCACGGATAAGAATGTTATTACCATCGTTCTGTCTGCCTCTCTCTTTCCTCCTCTTTTCTTCACCTGTCGCTTCTATTCTGACGAGCGCCGAATTCTCATTCGCGTCCGACTATATGTACATCCCACGGGACAGATTAGTTATATTCCATTCGAAATCTTTATAAGAAAAGGGTTATGCCGCCGTCTTTCTAGAAATGTAATGAAGAGGGGGGAGGGGGAGGGAGAAAAATTCTATGTCCCTGAACGATGAAAGGTACGCCATAACAATATATATCTCAGGAATTTTCTCCTTTATTCACCCAGGGGAATTTCTATCTCGTCAAAAATCGATCGCGCTTACGTGATGTGTTTTAAGAAATATTTTTATCTTATTTTCTCTCCGATAATAACGAAAATGGAAATGGGGTAAAAAAAATCTTCCGTCTCTATTTGGAAATTAAAGAAACGCCAGATTGTTTTAAAAATAACTTTTTGTGT
This sequence comes from Leptopilina clavipes, assembly GCA_001855655.1. Classification (NCBI taxonomy): domain Eukaryota; kingdom Metazoa; phylum Arthropoda; class Insecta; order Hymenoptera; family Figitidae; genus Leptopilina; species Leptopilina clavipes. The sequence continues at coordinate 2,131 of JUFY01028491.1, read as the reverse complement.
TTTAAATTCTTTTTTGAAATAATAGAAAAGGGTTGCGGTGAAGGGTTTAAAATTTATAAAAGTAAAAGTAGAACCATTTGATGGACCGCATTGATAGTTGTGGGCATGGCTGTATAGGAGGACCATTAGTGGTCAGTGGTCCATGTCGGTTCACCGCAAAATGTCCAAAGCTACACAACAAGTGCGCAAGAGCGCTAAGTAATTTACGGTCATAGGGCAGGGATTTGCGGATTCACCATTGGTTACGGCTATACGATTTCTTTTCTTCAGTGTCGAGGGAGGTCATTGCTTTATGAGCGGAACACACCTGAGATCTATCGCTGATGCAGAAATGTGCAGCGCCTAAACTTTACGGTTATTATCCGGTTGTAATTCATACCTCTTTATTCAAGAATGACACTAGACAACAACCATGTCATTCTAAATATTACGGAATTAGAGAAAATATAATAAAATATTAATTCGATTTTAAACTAAAATGCACACTTCGACTCATAATTTACCATCATATTCACTGTAAATTTAAAAGTATCAAATTGATTCCAAATTTTTGGATCAAATTCATTCCAAATTTTTGGATCAATTTGATACTTTCAAGTTTACAGTGTTACTTTTCCATAAAGTACCTGTTATAATTAGAGTGCATTAATTATAAATCACTAATGTAACTGCAATTACGTTATCTTTTCAGATGCATTGTGAAAAATAAGTATATAATGAACTATACGATAATTAAAAAGTGATAACATTTCGCATTATTATATTCGCAAAAATAGTGATGCGAGAATCGTGATCTAGACCATAAAACTTTCAACGTTTCCCGTAGTAGAAAATGTTCAGACGCGCATAAAGCATTAATTTCCTGGTTTTAATTAGTGCGTTGTGCACGCAGCCGCACTCTGTAATGGCGGCAATGTTGCTTGTCAGAATATAGAAGGAAGGGGGGGTCGAAAAGAAGGTGAAGTTGGAGGGGAGTTTGATTAATGATCCTGTGGGATCAGGAATGAAGAGAGGGAAACCGTATCCTGGGGGACGCCTGTTTTACCAGAAAGAGAGAGAGAGAGAGCGATGACGATCCTTCTTGTCGAAGTTCGATTTGATTCTACGAATATTTCCTTTAACCTTTTTCACATAGTATGGTTTAAATCGAAAAAAATATACGGTTGATTACTCTCCGTTTTTTGTGCGACATGTAGAAAAAATTGTACCATATATATGTATTTATACAGTTACAAATTAATGTTGTATCTACCGCTACTTATATTGTTTAGAAACCAAAAAAAAAAACTAATACGATGCCACTGTAAAAAAAACTTTCCAGAAGACAAAAACGCCGAAATGTTTCAATATTGGAAAGAACGATTAATTTTGTCTCAGAAAATTTTAATATTACATCGGAACCTTGATATAAGCGACAAAGCCAGGTGTCTTATACCGAGGTCGTAAACAGCCAGGGCCGTACGATCTACTTGAAACCAAAAATCAATATTAGTTTTTTTTTATTTTCCCTGTTAAATAAATAATACATCGAAGTAATTTTGTAAAGTAAATTAATCTATTTAGAAAAAAAAAACTATTATATGTGTGTCGATATTTAATCTAACTGCGTGCAATTCTGCGATAATGCAGTCAAACGACTTTTCATTGAAGGATAAAGGAAGTGTGCAAAAAAAAAAAGGGTGACGGTGGGAGGTATAGAGATATATATATTATTCATATGCCACAAGATATATCAAAAGAGTTAAGGGTATGGGGGGACTTGGCGTGTACAAAAGGATTACCGCTGTTCATCACGAACATTCACCCCCACGGGGACGATAGGGCGGACTTCTTTTAAATCAGCCCCTTAATAATATTTTCAACCAAGCCTTTAAATTCGATTATTTTCTTTGCCGTGTGTGTTATTCATTGGCATAAAACGGTCGCGCAAAAAAAGCAATTTCCCGTCAAAAATTTATAACTTATGTAATATATATTTTTTCCTATATATGTTAAAAGTTTATTATAGAATAAATAAAAAATATAATTACTGCTATACACCCAGAGAAATGTTTTATTTGAACCGCAAATATAATTTATTTGAGTTAAATAAAAGAATATTTGTCTCAGAGCCTACTAAACTATTTATTTG
>JUFY01028488.1:0-12936 GCA_001855655.1 Leptopilina clavipes | reverse complement strand
CGAAATATTCCAATGAAAAATTAAGGAAACCTTCCGGTGAAATATTATGGGAATATTCCAGTGAAACATGCAAGGAAATCTCTTAATATTCCCTTGGAAGCTTCCCTTGATATCAATGGAACCTTCCAGTGAATCATCAAGGTAATCTTTCAATGAAAAATTGTGAAAACCTTCCTGTGAAATATTTTGGGAATATTTCACTGAAACATGCAAGGAAATCTCTTAATATTCCCTTGGAAGCTTCCCTTGATATAAATGGAACCTTCCAGTGAAGCATCAGGGAAATATTCCAATGAAAAATTAAGAAAACCTTCCTGTGAAATATTATGGGAATATTCCACTGAAACATGAGGAAATCTTCCCTTAATATTACATTGCAAGGTTCCCTTGATATTTATTGTATCTTCAAGTGAAGCATCAAGAAAATATTTTAATGAAAAATTAAGGAAACCTTCCTGTGAAATATTAAGAGAATATTCCACTGGAACACGCGAGGAAATATCTTATGTTTCCCTCAATGTTCCAGTGTATGGTTCCCACAAGGCGGATGATATTCCAGAGAGGAAGATTTAGGGGAAGATTCCTGCAATATCTCGTTAGCGATGGTTTATATAATAAATTGATGATATTGTTAATGAATCATTTTTTTTACTTATCATTTAGATTTCATTCTTTCTACACAAAAGAAATTTCTCAAAATAAGAGAAAATTGCATTATTTCAAAACTTGGGAAATATTAATAAATATTTCTTGTCTTACTTCTTCGTCAAGAAGTAAAGTGACTTTTTAGGTCTTCATTCTCTCCCACAGGTTACATTATCCGACTGTATTTAATAGTCTCAAGTTACAAACACGAATCAGAGAGAAAGAAAGAGAGAACCGGTATGTGTTGCTTTTGCATGCACTTGTAGTGAAACTTTGAAGAAAGACGTCGTTGAAAGACCATGAATCGTGAGAGAATTCCATTATTATTTCGTGACATTAATTCGGGACTGTCAGTGTTTTTTGCCACTCTCTGTATTATTGATATTTTCGGAGTTTTCCCCATTATTGCCCTGCCTAGAGCAATCGTTCAGTGCGGTTAGTTGCTGCATGTTATTTTTCTTCTTTAATTATTAAATTCCATTATGTTAATTTCAGTATGTTGATCCTTTGTATTAGTTTAAATATAGATATGGAATAATCGGCTTATTGATCCATTAGGCCGATTTATTTCATCTTTAATATTAATGATTCAATTTTTCAAATAGTGTTCTTAAAATACGTAAAATTATATAATCATAAACAAATTTAGTAAATTCAGTTCATTTACAAAAGTACTGAATTTTTAATTTTCTGTATTTTTTTTTTTTTAATTTAAACCTGCGAATTATTTTAATGTCGTTTCTTGCTAATAGAATTTTTTACGCCTAAAACAGCACAAAGAAGAAAACATCTGGACTATAATTTCTCTTTTTCTGTCAGATTTATACAAGAATCCGCATATTTTATTATAACTGAATTCTATTATAAATTAATTCTATTAAATTTATTAATTAATTTACCGACATACCAGTGATGAATTTAAATTTTAAATTAATTAAATTTATTAATTAATTTACCGACATACCAGTGATGAATTTAAATTTTAAATTAATATTACAGGTTTGTATGGTATCCCTCTAGTATTAGTCGTATTTGGACTACAGATTTACACAGCATCTCTACTTGGGAAATCATGGACCATTGCAACAGCTTTAGATCCTCATATTTCGCGAAAAAATCGGTGAGCAAAATTTTTAACATTTTTTTTTAATTAAATTATTATTAAATTAAATTATTAAATTATTGCCAAAAGAGGGAAAAATTTTGCTAAAAGGAAAGATATTTTTATCCTTAGTTATCCATTTGCTGCTGTAACAGAATTAACATTGGGACCACGAGCTCGAAATTTCGTTACCTTTCTTCTAGACCTTACAATTTTTGGCTGTGGAATACCGAATTTACTAGTAGGTATGAAAAATTGCTTTTTCCCAAATTATTAATTCCATAATTCGATTATAATAATTGTTCCACAGGAATGTGAATTATATTTGAAATTTTTACAGCTTCACAAAATCTTCAACTGTTTGGCTTGAAGGTATCAAATAGCGAATTTGACTTGTCCTTTTGCTATTGGTTACTGGTTGTTGGATTTTTTCTATGTCCAATTATGTGGCTTGGAAGTCCTCGCGATATGAAGTAAGAATTTTATCTTCTTTTTTTACTTTTAACAAAGAAGAGTGCTATTTTTTAACTGTAGATGTTTCTTTGGTATTAAAAATTGAAAATTGAAAAAAAATTTATTAATAAATGTTTCTTCGGATAGTAGAATATAATTAAATGGTTAAATAAATGGTTAAATATTTTCAGATGGGTGGCGAGTCTTTCAGCATTGTCTGTAAGTCTAACGGCTGTTATTGTATGGTGGTGCATTATCCGAGATGATAGTTCAATGTATGTTCTTCCAATTCCAACGTCGCCAACCTGGGATAAATTTATTTCAGGGTGATATATCTGAGTAAATTTAGTTGCAATTGATTGAGAATGTTAAAAAATGTACTAAAAGAAAGTAAAATACATACAACACTTGAATGATATGTGATAAATAATAATTCATTGCATCTTTTTCATAGGTATGGAATGTTGGCTTTTCAGTTCGATGTGCATCCAACATTGATGACCATTCAAGTGGATATGAGACAACCGCAATGTATCAACAAGGCCGTCAGATATTCTTTCTTAGGTCAATTAACTTTTAAAATATAAACCAAAAAAATAAATAAACTAAAAATAAAAAACTAAAAATAAAAAAACTAAGAAGAAAACTAAACAAACATTTTAACTTCTAAACTCTAATTTACTTATTTCGGAATCAAAAATCTCTAAAGTAGGATTCAATTTACAATATTTTAGTAAAATATGTACCTATCAATTCAATATATTTTGAATAATGTCGTAGCCGACTAATTTAAAAAAATTTAATATTCTTAATTGATTGACACTATGAAAATATTTTTAATGATTCGAAATTACTTTTATTTTCTCTAGTTAGCGGTGGTTTGTTTGCTATTACTGCCGGTTTGGCCAGTTGGAAATACGGTGGTGGCACAACAGCAAACGTTCTCCAGTCAATTTCGCCGAGTTATGCCATAAGGGCAGCTATTTTGATAACTGCCCTTCAATTATGCCTGTCTAGTGCATTGGGACATTCTGCTCTTTTTCAACATTTGGAGGATCGATGGCGAATCCAAAGATGTAACACAATTTTAATTCTGAAAGCAAAATCGATTATTCTTCTTCTCACTGTAAAAAAAGTATCAAATTGATACCAAATGTATCAAATTGATTCAAACTTTTTGGATCAATTTTGTATCAAATTGATTCAAAATTTTTGGATCAATTTGTATCAAATTGATTCAAAATTGTTGGATCAATTTGTATCAAATTGATTCAAAATTGTTGGATCAATTTTTAGATCAATTTTGTATCAAATTGATTCAAACTTTTTGGATCAATTTTGTATCAAATTGATTCAATATTTTTGGATCAATTTTGTATCAAATTGATTCAATATTGTTGGACCAATTTTGTATCAAATTGATTCAAAATTGTTGGATCAGTTGTGTATCAAATTGATTCAAAATTTTTGGATCAATTTGATACTTTTAAGTTTACAGTGCTGCTTCTTCTTCTTCTTCTTCTTCTTTAATTGTTGCTTCAAAAATTTTAATAAATTGCATTTCAGCTTTTGGATGGAAGCGCTGTGCCCTACGATCAGCAATAGTGTTTCTAGGCGTCGCCGTTGGCGAGTCAGTGCCTCGTTTTGACATCGTCATGTCATTAATTGGCGGCACATTAACTGGACCATTGGTATTTGTACTACCGCCAATAATGTACATTCGCGCTCGAGCCTTAAAGCAGCGAGCCGAGGGAAGATCATCAACACCCGAGGTGTTTTCCACCTATCGTAGAGAATCCCATCAGGAAATTCAATTCGAACCAAAAGCACATTCTCAATCGATTTACTATGGTTTTCCCGACGGTAATACAAATCCTTACCGTTACTCCTATATTTATTACGACAAGGATCACAATTCGACCGAATTGACCGATATTGATGATGATGATGATGATGATTCAGCACAGGAGGGATTTGCCAAAAATGATTTACAATTAACACGTCAGAGATCCAATGATCGTCCTGTATTAATCGAAGCAAGTAGAATAAATCGTCGTCGACGAGTGATTTCCGTTGAAGCACCAGGATTATTAAGAAACTATTGGAATCTACAAACATTGTTCGATTGCTTTGGATATTTTGTCATGATTTTAGGAATTTTAATTACACTTTCCTCGACTTATATTAATGTCAAGAATACCATTCGATTTGTCACTTTTACACCACCTTGTATATTCAACGTCACTGCCGCCTTCTCATCTTTGAACATTTCTCAAACATAATTTTATTTTTCAACATTTTTTCTTCTCTTTTTGTTCATTTCTATTTATTCAAATTGTCTGTACATAAGACTGACATCTCCACGCGAAATGTTTTTAACGAATAAATAATTATTTACATTTTACTATGTTAATAATTAATATTAATTATTAATTGTTGATATTAAATTATTAATAAATTTATGATTGAATTGTGAATTTCGAAAAGGGCTCAACTAAAAGAAGTAGAAGTGTCATCTTCGCATAACGAATGAAAGTAAAAATGACTCATGATTTTTATATAGTTGAGCCTTTTTCAAAATTAACGCATCGTTAAATTTTCTCGATATTTTCTCAATTACTAAATAGTCATTTTTAGTCAATAGTCTTTTTATACTTTAAAACCCTTGTAAATTGTATTATAAATTATTGCAAAGTTACAAATTACAAATATATTAATTTGTCACATGAAAAAAATTTTTTAAACATTCTTTTGTTTTTATTTACTTATGGAAATAGAAAAAAGAATCTAGTTTTATAAAAGTAGGTTAAGGTCTTTCTTTACAAAAAGAAAACGTTTTTCTTTCTTCATATTGGTGTGAAAAAAAATTGTACAATTTGTGGAAATAATGGAAAATATCAAGTAAAATGAGTTGTAAATTTTTACGTGTCTTTTATTTTATTTTTTGCCAATAATGGTTCTTTATTTACAGTTTAAAATTAGAAAAACAGGAATTTATTGAAGTTGAAGAAATCAGTGATGATTTAGCTGCTTTAAAATTAGATGAAATATTAGCGATGGAAAGGGAGGAATTTTTTCCAAAAATTGAAGATAATTTCACAGGAGAATTCAATTGTCATCAAAATCAACAAATACGAGGGAAAAATTCATTAGGGCGAATATTTTTCTCTGGAAGTTTAGTTTCTATATAATAATACATATTTAAATTTCAAAAGACTTTGAGAATTTCTTTACTGTAGTAAAGAAAAAGAAACTAATTAACTGATAAAATACGAATTTTCTTTTACAGAATAAGAAATTTAATTAGTAGAAGATTAATTAAAAAATGTTCAAGAGAAACAATTAATTGTCACTGTTCTCTGAAAAGCTCGAAGAAAAGCTCGCAGAATAGTCAATCAGAATTAAAAGTGACAAATTGTGAAAGGAAAATTTTAGCAAAGTTCTAAGCAAATATTTTAAATATGCAATAAAAATCACCAAAAGGAGGAAATTATCAATTTCTTCAAAAAATGTTTACCTTTTTTTTTGTTCTTTTATCGTTATTATTACATGTAAATTTCAAATTTAGCCTCAATTCTCCCGCCAAAGGGGAAATTTGTGATGTTAATAATAGTTCTCGAAAGTTCTTAAGAAATTTACGAACAAGAAGTGAACCTAACTCCAGTGAAATGTAGATTACTCAGCCCCGAATTATCATCTCTCTAGAAAAGTTTCATTTTCTCAAAATTTATCAGTGATTATTAGCATTTAGAAAATAAGTCATAACGAATAAACATTTTTGAGAAGAAATTTCGCTTTTTAGTTTACAAATACAATGTAAAAGCATCGAAACAAAATGTCATTTTTCCGGTAAGTAAAATTATACCTGTAGAAAAAATTGACTGAATATTGCAAAAAAATTTTGAAGGAAAAAAGTATTAAAAATGGACGAAATTATGAGAAATCTACAAAGTAGTATTGTGGCGAATAAAAAGCAAGAGATTTTATCAAAAACTTTCATGGCCGCTGAGAGTGATCAACAACGAATGATATTTATGTTCAATGTCTTGGAGGAATTTAATTTCACTCCTAATGCAAAATGTGAGACTAAAAATTCATTCGACTCGGGTAAATTTCGTAATGAGGGAAATCGAATTTTCGTCTCAACACACGAAGCAACTGAATATATAAAAGCATGGGAACTTTATTCAAAAAGTGTAGCATTCGCTGATAAGAATTCCGAAGAATTACCACTTGCATTTGCCAATAGATCCGCTGTTCTTGTTCATTTAGGTAAATATTCCGAGGCTTTGAAAGATATTGAAAGGGCATTAAATTTAAATTATCCCGAGAATTTAAAAGCAAAATTATATCTCCGTAAAACCGAGTGTCTTGCATTCTTGAATGATCCACATTTAACGAGAGCCTACGATGAGACTTTATTTTGGCTCAATAAGATGAATCTCGACGATTCAAAGCGGGAGGTATTTAAAAATAAATTAACATACACAACGAAAATGTTGGGAATTGGAAAAACTGACGATTATTCCGATCCAAGTGTGCCAATAATTTTGCCACAAAAAGAAATTCCATGCGCAACAAATGCATTGGCTGTGAAATTTAATGATACATTTGGAAGACATGTGATGGCAACACGTGACATTGAACCGGGTGAAATTCTTGCTGTTGAAAAACCATATTCTATGATTCTTGCCACGGAAAATATGTACACACATTGTGCTCATTGTTTGAGAATTGCTTGGTCCAGTATACCATGTGAACATTGTGTTTTCGTTGTTTATTGCTCAGAGAATTGTAAGAATCGTGCTTGGAAAAATTATCACGATATCGAATGTCCCATTACTGGATTTTTGTTAAATTTAGAAATGAACAAATTAGGACTTTTCAGCATGAGACTGTCAATTAAGGCCGTTAGGGAGTTTGAGAATTTGGAGAAATTAAGGGATGAATTGGTGCAAGTTGACTCATGTAAAGGTAAATTTGATTTTTATTTTACATATATCATTAAAAAAAAATTCAAAAAGAAAATTTAATTTTTGCTGTCTTCTTTTAGATCCAAGAACAAAGGGTTTCTCTGATGATGGAATACTTGAAAGTGACAAATACAGAAGTATTTACAGTCTTCTTGCAAATACGGAAAAAAGAAGTTCGTCTGATCTATTTGGCAGGGCGTTGAATGCATCAGTTATTTTATATTTCATGGCAACAAGGACATTATTTTTCAGTCGTACATTCGATGATAATGATTTATCTTCAATATCGTCAAATGATGATGCTATGTTTATTGGAGGACTAATTTTACGTCATCAACAAATTATTCCAAGCAATATGCACACGGTATTTATTTTATATTTTAAATTATATTTTATATTATATTTTATATTATATTTTATATTAAATTTGTTATTATATTTATATTTAATTTATATTTAATTCATATTTAATTTACATTTAATTTATATTTAATTTATATTTTTTTATTTAATTTTTATGTATTTTATATTTTTAATTTTTATCCAAAGTTTCAAATTCGAAATTTTCTCGTTGCTGATAATAAAATGCATGCTTTCTTGCACTACTGCGCATGCGGGAAAAATATTACGATAGCTTCGCGCATATGGACAATTGCTTCGCTCTTCTGCGCAGCCATGCGCTTTATTGCAAGCACTAGTGTAAAAACATTTTTTTTAGGTTGGAGAAGAACGTAATTTGGATTCTGAGGATCGTGGATCAGCAGCACTGCCTTTTTACAGTCTTATTAATCACAGTTGTGATCCAAATGTGGCACGAAACTCATTGGCCGAACATATCGTGCTCTATGCTCTGTATCCAATCGAGAAAGACACTCAAGTAATATTACTCAAATTTTTTTTAATCTTTTAATTTAAATTTTCATCTCAATTCTAATAAATTCAGTCCTTTGAGAAGAATTCTCTGTAATTCGTACAATTTTTATTTGCAGATATTTGATAATTATGGTATACATTACGCTTTAATGCCAAAAGCTGAAAGACAATTGAAATTACTGAGGCAATTTCACTTCCAATGTGAGTGTATTCCTTGCAAAAAATGTTGGCCAACTTATTTTAAATTGCCGTCCTTCCACGTAAGTTACATTCTAATGTAGAAAAAATAATAATAATAGTGTTTCCTTCACATCGGCGGTTTAAATAAATTGGCAGGTGGAGCATACGCCTTGTGAGAGTGAAAGAGAAGGCCAACTGAATTCTTCTCACTCTCACTGTCTGCATACAAGGCGCGCATGCTCCATCTCACTTCAGGAGCATGCGCGCCTTGTATGACCTTGTATCATATATAAGGCGCGCATGCTCCACCCCACCTCAGGAGCATGCGCGCCTTGTGAGAGTGAGAAGCGATCAGTTAACTTTCTCACTCACTCTCATGGTCCCTAAAGGCGCATGCTCCAATTTACTTAAACCGCCCGTAAAAACGATTACTTTATAAATCAGAATTCAACTCATGTCTCCTCATCCAATTTTTTTTTCAGACACTAGTACAATCGAACGCTGATAAAATGAAAATAGAATCAGTGCTCATTAATTTTAACAAATACGTAAAATTTGCAACCGATGGAAAAATATCCGACAAACCGTATATATTAAGCGATTTGATAAAAATGATAAAAGTATTAATGAAATACGTCAGTCTTCCTTGTGTGGAAGTTAATAATGTTGTTGAAACGATCAAACGAGTGTTCGCTTTAAATGGAAATAGATTCGAAATACCCACTCTTAAAGCAATGTAAAACTTTTCTTTCGCTCATATTTTTTGTATTTTCAAAGTAGAAAAATTATTTATCGGTGATAATATATAACTAATTGTTATATAGTCAACTGCTTAAAATAGCTTCTAAAGCTGAATGACTAAAGATGTTAAATTTAAAAAATACATATATATATAGATAACTATTTAAAATATTTGAATGTTTAATAGAAAAAAATAACAAGTCAAAGAGAAGATTAACAAAAGAGAGATATTTGTCCATTGTTTGTTATTATATATATTGAAAATTTGAAACATGCAAAAATATGAAAAAAATATTTTGCAAAAAAAATATGAGAATATTGCACATGAGAATTGAAATTAACCGCATATAGAAAGGTGCAAATGGATATTATTTAACATTAAGTTTCTAAAAATATTCTATTATAACAAAACGATCAAAAAATATCGAAAAGACTTAATATCTTATAAACTTTCTTTAATTTTTAATTTTCAACATTTTATTTTATAAAAATTACCAAGTTTTTATAAAATATTCCCCCCTCCCCTTCTTTTATGATTTGAGTTTAATTTTTCATATAATTAGAATATGATACCATTTTATACAATTGCTCAACTTATTAAAAGACTGAATTTCCCGCATATATTTGTTTTTCCATTATTTATCAATATGCCATTATTATCATGCGAAGTTAGAAACTATTTTTTAATTTGTTAAGACATTGTTCTTTTGTTTAGAAATTAAATATTTTATCAAGCTGCTTTTGTATAAATGTATATGCGAAACATGTATTTTTATATTTTAAGAAAAGTATTGAAAATATTTTCTAATGAATATTTTATCGTTGTATATGTTTAAATGCGACAATATAAGTTTTGACTTGTGGAAAATTATATGTAATAAATAAATTTATGGATCTGAAGAAACAAATTTGATTTATTCATAAAGAAATAAGGTGAAAATAAAATTTAACGTTAGTAGAGTTCATATAATATTTTGGATTTTTGTATTATTGGTAATTTATTGTTCCATAAAACAAACAAACAGACTTAAATAATTTAAAACAAATTTACCTCAATTATGTATTAATCAGTATTCTTAATTCTTAATAATGATGAATAATTGTTACTAAATTAAATTTGAATATTTTTATAAATTTTAATTTCCTTAAGGCTTAAATACGGATAATGTAGATCCCATCATTTTTATATCATTTCTTCATTCACTTTACATCTTTAAGGGCATGCCAAAGTCGTGTCTTTTCATTAAAGTTTCATGAAAAAATCGGAACGACTCAAAAATTCTTTTTAATTCATATTGTTAATATTTCGTTAATTGAACTATTTTACAGATATAATAGTTAATACAAAAAGAAATAAATGAATCTTCACTTTATCATACAGTTTTAATTTTGGTAAATAATGTCAAAATATTCAATACATGCAAGTTTAAAATTGTACAGATAGGTATATTTTATTTTTATGTACACAGTCTTTTTTGTGATAAGTAATATGTCTATTAAAAAATCTTTCTAAAATTATTTCCATTATCAATAATTTAAATTATTTGTAGAATAATTTAAAATTTTTTTCCAATAAAACTATATCTTCTTCTTCTTTCCTTTTAGTGACTTTTGCCTTAGCCGACTGTCAGAACATCCAATAAAACTATATATACATATAATAAAAAAATCACGATACTTTTTTTCAAAGTGTAATAAGTTTAATTAAAGGTAAAAGAATAAATATCGTCAATGGTTGTAAAGAAGTAGCTGCATTTGGCTGGATAGTATCTTTCTTCTTTGATTCCTTTACTTCTTTTGGTTCTTTTATTATTTCTTCATTGAATTCTTCCGAATTAACAAAATTAATTCTCCATTCAATTCCAGAATAAACGATTTTTTCTTTTTTCAAATATTGAACGACAACTTCATCGATTGTAATACCTAGAGGAAGGGTAATTTTTATATGTAATATGTCTTTCTTCACTTATTCAATAATGATTCAATAATCGAACTTCATACCGAGATTAACGTATTTTTGTGTCTTAAGCATTAGATAATTATCTCCACCATTTATTATAAAGTCGTTTAGTAACACAGTGTAAATTTTTTCCCTTTCTATTTCACTGAAGGTTGGTACAGTACATGAAGCACATCGAACCTTTACAGAAACCACTCTTGATTCATTTTGTTTGTTCAAATCGTAAAAAACCTGCAAAATATTTTATATAATTTTATAACTGATATATGCGCAGAGGGATTTAAACTAAAGAGAAGGGAGCGCATGCGCCTTAGTGAGAAAAACTGCAATGTCTCTCTCACTCTCATTATCCCCACTTTGGATTCTTTGGAACTTAGTCGAAAGTTGACACTTCTTTTTCTTTTTCAAATAAAAAATGAATTGCAGTGTATTTACCTGAATTCCTGAGACTTGAAGAAATCCTCCATACAAGTTAGACGTATCATTTGGAATCAATTTTTCCACACTAAATGCGAGAATTTCGATTAATTTCGCACCAGTCATATTTGTCTTAACGAGCATATTCCCAAATGGTAAGACTTGTTTTACGTCCGCTCGAGTTATCTGAAATTGCGGTTTAAATCTCATTATTTATTTCTAATTGAAATTGTGAAGAAGTAAAATACCTTATCGTCATTATCTCTGGTGATTGAAGTTCTAATACTTCCTCCGTTAAATAAAGCGATTGCTGCGTCTGTCCAACCATTTCTGCGATCGTATTCCTGAACATTCTGGAAAAAAGACGATTTAATTCATATATAATAATTTAATTAAATTGGTTAATTTAATTAACAATTGGTGTTAATTTATCTATGCTGCTAAAAAGTAGTAAATGAAAATTTTTTATTTTGTAAAATTAAACCTGCGTACATATTCGATCATAGCGTCAGCAATCATATTTCCCATGTTACATTCTTCTTTCCTGCAAAATTTAGAATCACCCTGAAGTAACACTTTTGTTTGCCCAATGACTTCCGTTTTCATACTTTCGATTTTTTCCCTCCAGTTATTGAGTTCGTCTAAAACATCTTTTGCCTGATGAACAAAATTTTTTAACTAATATTAGTAGATTATTATTAAGAAAAAATCACTAAATGGGAAAATTGCTTCACCTGTTCGATTTTTCCATCCACTAGAATAGGATTACCCTGAATTGATGTAATTTCTCCGTTTATATCGAATTTAATGGTCAAATTTCCAAGATACTTGGTGTATGCATAGGCCTGAACAACATAAACTTTGCGACCACTTTTTTGAATTATTTCCGTTGGATAGAGTCCCTCGGGAATTTCCAAATTTGGCTTTTCACCAGTGTAAAGAAATGTATTCGTATGACCTCCAATTACTAAATCAATGTCTTCGATTTCCCTTGCAATTCTTTTATCCATTCCAAAACCAGAATGACCTAATGCAATGAGAATATCGACACCTTGATTTTTCAATTTTTTTGCCTCTTCTCGAATCGTTACAATCTCATCCAAAAAAATAACATTATCAGTCATTGCTATATATTTTGTATCCGGTGTTAAATATCCAATAACACCAATTTTTCTCCCATTCACTTCTAATACTGTCGAATTCGTGAGTTTCTTTGCTTGCTTTAATGTTGGCTCATGAGTCAAATCCAAATTTGCCGTCACAATCGGAAATGTAGCATTATTAATAAATGGAACCAGTCCACTAACACCATCATCAAATTCATGATTTCCCAAACTCTAATGAATACAGAAATAATTTATATTTTAATTTTACAACAAATAATTTTTTTTCAAATTAAAATAACAATGGAAATTGAATTATTTCACTGACTATCGCATCGGGATGAAGAATGTTGAGGAATTTGGAAACAATTTTCCATTTATGTACAGTGAACCAAATGGTGCCCTGATAAGTGTCACCAGCATTCAAAAAAAGTGTATTGGAACTTGAATTTCGGGCTTGTCGAACTAAAGTTGCTATCCTTGGAAAAC
>JUFY01028479.1:0-12901 GCA_001855655.1 Leptopilina clavipes | reverse complement strand
GTTAATAACTATTAAATTATTTAAAGATTTACCTCTCATTACCGTCTTACTTTCTTTACAAATTGTTACTCCTTTTGTATCAAAAATAATCGTTAAACCAGCTTCTTGCATCTTCGTAACAGATAGTAAGTTCTGAGGAATTTCAGGACAGTAGAGTACATTGTCCAATACTCCAGGAATACCAACATCACTAATTACATTTAGTGAACCCTTTTTCGTTGCCAGTATATAGGTGTCCTTTTTAGCTATAGAAATCTTCACAGGTGTTTCCAATTCTTTGAAATTTGCAGCTAAATCCTTCCGGTTTATAATATGGTCTGATGCTCCAGAATCCAAAACAAAATCAATCTCATTTCTTTGAACTTTACTTTTGTAGTTTCCAACCATGAAAGCGAAGCTGGAGTTATTTGTTTCAATGGGCACTAAATTTGTTGATTGCACTGATTGGGCTGTTTTCTTTGAATCATACATTTTATTTGACTTAAAATGTTCACTTTTTTTAAAATATATGCAATCATTTTTCATGTGTCCTTTTCTTCCGCAATGATAGCACTTCAAATTAAACGATTTTTTATTTGCTTTAAATTTATTTCTTTGTCCTTGGTTGTAAAATTTCTTTTTATTTACAAAGTTTCCTGAATTTTGTTTATTCACAGTTTCTGCTTGTAACACTTTGGCACTTGTATCACTACTGTCACTTTTCACTTTTGTTTCGTGATCTAATAGTCTAGTTTTTACAAAAGCTAGTGTTAAATTGTCTTCAGATAATGTTTCAATAGCAGTTATTACACCGTCATAAATTGTTGGTAAAGTTAGAAGTAAATGTGAGACTTTGTCAGTTTCGTCTAATTTACCACCAGCAGCTATCAATTCCGTAATTAAATCATCAAAGGTTTTAAAATGTTTAATTAAAGATATATCACCTTGGAGTTTTAATAGCAATAATTTTTTACGAATTGACAACTGAGTGGCAAGACTTTTACGTTCGTAGATTTTACTTAGATTGTCCAAAATGTCTCGCGCACTATTATCTTCCTTTGCAAAATTTAGAAAGGAGTCAGATAAAAATTCTATAATCACACTTTTAGCAGTATTTTCAGCTTTATTCCAAGCTTCATTGTTTTCAGAGGGAATTGGTTTATTTATTACATCACTAACACCAAGTTCTTTTAATAAGGATAAAATTCTAAATTTCCACACACTGTATTTGTCACCGTCAAAAGGTTTAATGTTTCTTTTAACTTTAACACCTTCCATTGTTCTTTCTTTATTCAATTAACAAACAAACAAATTTTTAATTATATTAAAAATAATATATTTAGTAACTAAAACGTTTCTGGGCCCATAACCTATTAGGATTATGGGTATAAAATAAAATAAGAAACAATATTTTATCTTTTAATTTCGACTTTATTAAATCGCACTTGGAAGATGCATATGTTCTTTACTATACCCTGGATCGGTTAAGACTAATTAGAAATCAAAAGGACCAGAGAGAACTGAGTCACATAAGCCTAATACTAAAGCAATAGTCTTTGTTCAAAAGTAGTTTACAAAATGTGATAGCCGTCCGCCATCCTGTCGCCACAAGAAATAAACAATAAGAAAGAAGTATATACATAAAATGATCTAATATTACATTTATAAATAAGATTGATTTTTGAAAGAATATATTTTTCTTTTATGAAAAACCAACAAAGAGAAATGGCGGAAATTATAGAAAGTGAAGAATGCAAATTTTTATGCAATTTTTCTGGATAGAGAGAGAGAGAGAGAGAGAGAGAGAGAGAGAGAGAGAGAGAAAATTGATAGATTCTGGGACGTGCTATAGGGCAAAACTTCCAAGGCGTGATTGAACTTTAATTGCAGATATTACACCTGTTACCAATAAATTGCATAACTTTCTGATTACCTGACAAGAATTTAACTCGCGTGTATGTACTTTCACTCCCTTCTCAAGTGGAGGTGTCGCAGCTTCATAAAAAATCAAACGAAGGTCCACTTCACTTTAGCCTGGCTCTCTATCAATATTAAATTTTATAAAAATTTTCCCCTCGATTCATTCAGGTGTATCTACCTGTCATCCGAATACTGTACGAGCGTTTCAAAATTGACCTCGTAATCCCTTTTTTTAAAATAAAATTCACGCATTGATAACTTTTTTATTCCATATTTACTTAAAAATGTTTCCAAAATTATTTCTCCAAATATTTCATTATTACTTTTCGAATTTCAACTTTGAAAATTGAAATACGTTTCATTCAATTTAGAGCAATGAATGAGAACATATTCCATTTACATTATATAAATATAGAAGTTTCGTATAGTCAAAATACTATATATATTATCTCATTCAAATATTCCATTTGATTAGATAATAAAACAGATGCGGTTTGATATAACAGTTGATGTAAAATTCAGTATGTGTGCGACAAAATCAATAAAAGTTTATTTGAACTCAACAGAAAATTTCAACTTTTTACACAATGACCCGAAAAATAATCTCGCAAAATTTAATCTCCTGTTTCTAATTCATTTCCAATTAAAATAAACATCGTTATGAGAAGAAACAAGTCTCTTTGAAAAAAGAAACCTATCGACTTCGAAGAATTTCGATAGAAAAAAAATTGGTATTATTAATATAAAATATTTTTCGAGAGAATAATTAATTGAAGGCATGATTAGTTTAGGACAAAAGTCATAAATATTGATTCTTTTTTTCTTCCAAAATGGCCATTAATAGTGATTATTAAATGTGATTTGTACTATTACGAGGGTTATGAGTTGATGGATGAAATGATTTTTTAAGACAGAAAAATGTAGGATGATGGGTTTCATGACTGATTGGTGTCAATGAAGGTTAAAGCCATTACTGATAGGGCCATTGTATTACATGAACAAAAATGCCATAGTCCCCGAGTTATTCGAGCAATTTATTAACCTTCAAGATATGTAAATTTACATAGGATTTGAAAAAAAAAAATTCCATAACTTTGAAACCTTTTCATCCTTTAAGTTTCTCACTTCGAAATTTGAATATTTTCAATGTTTCTTCACTTCTGAACAGAATTTTTTTCCTTATCACAAACACATTTACTATACTTAATTTCTTCCTTTTTTAACAAGAAAATTAATTTCCAGAATTAATTTCCTGAATATTTATTTACTTAATTTATTTAATATTTATTTATACCTATATAATTTATAATATGTACAAAATTTTTCGAAAATAGATAATCCTTGCAGTGTAATAATTTCGATTGGAAAAAAATTTCCCCGCGAAAGGTAATAAAAACGTGATAATGTTGCTTTTTTTTGGTTTCGTGTAGAAAAAAACGTATAGAGCTGTAAACCAAAAGCGTGAAGACAACGAATCCTTTCATCGGTTCTTCTTCCCGGAACTGATGGTTCTGCCAACCCTTGTTAGGTATATGAAACGGGGACGCGCATTACCTCGTTGGCTAATAAATAATATCATTTAGCTAAAGTGGGGGGAAAAAAAAAAAAATGATAAACGGAGGTCAACGTCGTCGACGTTGAAATAGGTTCGTACACTGACCTCCGAGGTCTTCCCGCACCTACTTTTACATCCTATTTGTAAAGCGTGTATAGAAGCCTAAGCGTGGTCCCTCTATTAAATACTCACACGTGCGCCTTAAAAAAAACCCCAAAGAATTGCTTTCAGTTTTAAAAGGTTTACCAATACATACAAAAATTGCCCAGTCAGTTTAGATGCTTAAATTTTCAAACTGATTTTGATAACTGCATTTAGAATTGTTTTAGACTAATTTTTGATTTTTTCATACTTTTTTTTTCATGCACGAAAAAAATTCAAAAGACCAGCCAAGAAATTAGTTGAATTAGCAAATCTTCCATACCTGAAAAGTGAATCATAAACAACTGATTTTCAGGGAAATGATAAATATATGACACGCAAGCCTTGCGTGTTTCTTGTTATTCTAAATAGTAAATGTACAAATGTGTGCGTAGGCACGTGAATGAAACAGTCCTGGCGCGTGGTGATGCTTGAATAAAAAAAAAGAATTGAATCTTTTCTACCCACAAGTCACTGGACCGGAAAGGCTTTTTTACACGAAAGAAGTACGCGAAGGAACGCAACCCGTAAAGGGGAGTTTGGCAGTGCGACAAACGCTTGCTGAAAATAGAAGCTTGAGCAAAGGGTAGGGACTCCAGTTTATAGTTAGACCCTCTTATACTCTCGACTAGAACCCTGCAGAATGCGAAACAAGATTTCCCTCTGTCTCACTCTAACTTATAAGCAAAGATTACACTCTTTTTTTTTCTTCTTCCTTCCTTCTTTTCATCGCACACAAAACTCTTTCCGCGAAATAAGCGCTCGAGCTCCTTTTCGGCTCACAAACACAACTTGAAATTTTTCTTCTCCAAACTTTATATTTAATCAAAAAAATTACTTTTTAGCCCCTGGAAACTTCAATTTGCATCTGTAAGTTAAAAAAAATTCCACACATAATTGACAGTTAGGGAAAATTTACATATACCTTTGTATATTTTCTGCAACAAAATTCTTAAAATCGATTTTTGAATTTTTTTGTCAGAAAAAGAAGAAGAAGAAGAAGTTTGGAGAGGAATTTACAGAATAGAAATGATAATCTATATGGCAATAAGTAAAAATATGATTAGAAGTGAAAAAAATCTCAACCAGAGAGTATATATCTATGAAAATGTAATAGCGCCCGAATTACTATAATTTCCCGTTTCCTCGCCAATAACTACCGTTTATTAAGCGATAATTTTCTCTGCAATAGCGCAATAACCATTTGCCGTTCAGTGCGTATTGCATAGAAGTATAATGTAGTACCTGATTTTATTATTAATATTTCAGTCTCAATGAGAGTGTTATTAAATATTTAAAACTGTTTCCAAAAGGTAATTAAGAGAAGAATATTTCAATATTTTAATGTTTTCCTAGGAAGTATGCATCAGCATGTTTTTTTTCAAATTAAATAACCAACCCAAATCGGGTTTCTTCTCTCCCGTTTCCAAACCGTTAAAGAATAAATAAAATATTTTCCTTTCTCTAAAGAAAATATTTAATTTCTAAATGCAGACACTATGCGGCGGATGAGCTTCTTATAATTCAGGGATGTGCCCTGAGGCAATTGACGCGCGCGGATGCAGCAGAGTACCTGTGTTGCCGCCCAAATGAAATCGCTACTGAGATACGAAAATCACCCCAAGGTAAACTCGATATCTTGGCTAGTAGCTCGGGAGCTTCTTTTTCCCCCTGGGGAGAAAGAGAGAGAGAGAGAGAGAGAATTTACTCCTTTTCTTTGACCTCGCTCTAGTCGCAGACGCTGAACGGAGGAAGCGACCGATTAAGTTTTTGTTCACTGCGGCGAATTAGAGAGACTAACCTGGGGGCCAAAAGAGCTGAGAGACGAGTGAATGAGATGGGAGATTGAAAAGAAAAAAGAACGACTGATCAAATGAGCGCAGATTTGTGCACCTGTTCAACTCAGTGTGCACCACTCCCCTGACGCCCACCCAGTAATGGACAACCTGAATCACAACACACTTTTCTTTTTTTCTCCCCCTCGTCTGGACCACTCTTACCCACTTCGTTTCGTTCTTCAAAAAATCAAAATTATTTCCAAATTTACTCAACTAAAAAGCTCGATTCCTCACTTTAGTAAAAAAATCATCAATTTCAAGAAGTATCAAAAATTCAAAATTATTTCAAAATTTACTCAACTAAAAAGCTCGATTCCTCACTTTAGTAAAAAAAATCATCAATTTCAAGAAGTATATTTCGTGACAGGTGAAAATTGTTAACACATAATTATCATATAACATGCATGATATGTCTGCGTGCTAGAACTGGAGAAAATATAAACCGGTCCTTTTATTTATTGCACGTGCAAGACGTGACCATGTGTTAGACAGTTCAACTAAAGTCTCTCTCTGAGTCAGTTGAACTTAGAATTCACCGTTTCTCGACAAATCTGACAAGAACGTTTTATAATTGCAGAAATGTTTCCTTTTTCAAAAACCCGACACAGATAAATTTTTACATACAAGGAATATAAAGGGAAAAAAAATTTAATCTCTAAATGAGAAAAATAATTAATCGATTGAAACTATTAGTTAAAAAAATCGTAGATAAACAAAGATGATGAAATTTGAAAAAAGGGTGGAAACATTCTATATAATCGAGAAGTGCAAAATGGTTACGCTTCTACTGCAGTAGGTCCAAAGAGAGAAATGCAGAGAGACTTTCATCGATTGCTCTTATCTCGCGAAACCATAGAATACATATATTGAAAGTAGAACTTTAAGATAATGGGATTTAGCCGCACGCTTGCACGTGCTCAATTGATGGAGCGCATGATCGCTTCCGAAGATAAAATACTTCCTTATCGTTTCGCAATTCCATTATTGGAAAAAAAAGGTGTTACAACTATTTCACCTTATTTCGTATATCATTCGTTATATTCAAACCAATAAAACAACAATTTCCATCTACTTTATAAATATCTACGATATACGATAAATCTCAACGTATAATTTACTTTTTTTCGAATTTGAAATTTATTTATCGATGTGGAATGCGAAGAAAAAAAATGTTTATTATTTCAAGAATTAGAAAGAATAATTTGTTTATTATTTCAAGAATTAGAAAGAATAATTTGTTTATTATTTCAAGAATTAGAAAGAATAATTTGTTTATTATTTCAAGAAATAGAAAGAAAAGATTGAATAATTAAAAAATATACAGAAAAGAAAGTTCTTCTGGATGAACAGAGAGGGGAACTGACAAAAGAGATTCTTTTAATGCAGTCCCCATGGAAGCCTTAAACATGCTGATCTTATTCAACTACCTGTTGCTGAGCACATACGAGAGATTGTTAAAGATAACTCCAAAGGTTGACAAACATTTCACCTCTTAATTTTTTTTTCTTTTTCTTTTGAAAGTTCCCTCTTATCTACCTTTGCTTAAATCAAGCACTATTTTGCCCCTTTAGACAGAATCCCTAACATCTATTTAAATAATATTCTATCAAAATTAAACACTACTGAAAATCTTTTTCTATTACTTAATTATTTATATTTTTCCCCCAGTGACAAATTCTTTAAAGCGATGTGATTTTTCCAATGCAGCTCAATGGAAAAATCGACTTTGACATCGACTCTAAGAATTCTCAAATTTTGTAACCCTTTTAATACAGTTCGATGGAAAAATAATTTTCATTGTTTCACTGAAAGCAATATTCAATATGAAAGGAAAATTCCCCACTGACGAATTTGCTGATTCGCGTTGTTCCAAAGGGCAATAAACTCGAAAGGAAATAAAAAAGAAAAAATTGTGAAACACTTTTTCGATTATTATTATATATTTTATATCGGCACATGGCAAATGTCTCAAGACCGGGTCAATATAGTGATGCTAATATTAGTAAATGGAAGTTTTATTTTTCATTCGGAAATAAAGGCCAAGTTTACAACATTCTTCAAATGCTTCGAATAACGCATTGAATGAAATGCGGAAATGTCAACGGTCGTAGCAGCAACTTGCAAGTCGACAATACCGATTAGTAACACATCCTTACGTGAAAGAATGCTGTTATTTATCTCACATCCGAAAATATACACGTGTAATGAAAATACAAGGTATTTCAAACATTGAGATAAAAATCTGTTACACATTAGAATTATTTCAATGCGGTATATTTATTCCTGAGAAATTATTTTTCACTCCCATCGTGACTATTTGAAAATTTGAATATTAAAGTACTTTTTTCAGAGACGTACCTTTTTTTTCTGAAACATATATGATGGTACTGTGTCGAATCAATATTGAAGAACTTTCATCTTATGGACCTGTTCTATTTCTTTGTGCCAGATTTTCCTATAATATATCGTCCACACCCAGAGAAATTTATCTTTTATATTGTATTCAATTAGTGTCACACGCTTTCAATTCTAATTGACGGAAAAGTTTCATCTAATGAATCGAATAATTGATATGCAATTAATTTAATTTATTAATTAATTTATATTTATATAATTTTCATCATTTTGCGAATTTTAATAAATAGTCAAAATAGGTCTTTCCGATTTTTTTCGCATCATTTTGAAATTGTTTTTCCAGAAAAAAACTGCGGTCGAATAATGGGAAAATTATTTAAAAAGCTAATGTCCTGATACCTTGTAGACTTATACAATTATTCGCATTTCAAGGCTCATCACGTCCCCAAGTGTTCTTTTCTTCAGCTTTCTTGTCTCCGTCTTTTCTAACATCAGATAAACTATTCTTCTCCCTTTCTTCTATTCTTTCTCCATGACGCACCCTAGCAAACTGAATCCTTCCATCTCGCGTTTTATTTTTCTTTGTTTTTGTTTTCTTTTTTTTTTAAACACCAGAGGAGTGCGAATAAAAAGCTCAGGAATGAATTTTTTTTAAATTCCAACAATTTACTTGATGCATTTAAAAAATTTTTCTCCATATCAGTTTTAAGAATTTAAGCTTCATGTTTGTATAGTAGAAATTTTAAAAAATAGAAAATATGTTTTTCCACCATAACTAATATATGAAATAAAATGCCATTCGTATGTCCTAAATCAATATTTTCCCGATGCCAATAAAGCACTTCCATTTTCTCACTTCCATTTTCAACACAGCGGGGATATTCCACCAAAAACTGTAATCTTTAACCAACAACAAGAATCACTTTTGGCAAACTTAAAAGGTCTCTTTCTCTCTGAAGCAGTCAAACAGTGCTTAGGCTACATCCACAATGTCAGTCAAGTGTCACTTGACAAAGCCCCATCGTTTCACAGCAAGTCACTCCTAAAGAAATTTCATCTCTCCATTAAATTTAAAAAATGAAACCATCCTTTCTTTATTTTTCAAAAGCATTCCAAACTCACAAACGAAATAATTTTACACTCGATATATATGAAAAGTCGAAAAAATTTACGATAAAGGTACAAAAAAAAAAATGTATCAACAAAATTTTAGTCAACCTTTTAGAATTTTTTCTGTTTTTGAAAATAATGAAACCTAAAACAATTTTTCCCACATTTTCGTTATATTAGATATCAGATTATTATATTTCATTACGTTAAAAATCTACCTGAAGCTTGTCAGCACAATGAGAAGATATTTTATTTCGTTAATGGAATTCTCTTACGAAAAGTCACGCTGACTCGTCTCCTATATATGATTCTTCTCCGTAATCTTCACATTCCCAAATTTCAAGCTGAAGAGTTTCGTTTGCTTGGTTTTGAATTTAAAAAAAAAGAAGGAGAAGAAGAAGAAGAAGGAAAAAATGTATCCTGTTCTGTTGACTTTACAAAAATATAGCGAATCATATTAAATTAAAACTTTAACAATGTTAAAATTTTTACTTTGATAAGAGAATGTGAAGACATATGAGAAAGTGCGTCGAATAATGATCGGGTTACGAGGCCTATACCAGAAAATATCCACTCGGATCAGCACTTGGTTCCTCAAGTAACGAGAACCCGAGATGGCAAAAAATAACCCTACTCAGTCTCAAATTGACTCTGAATGACCCAACCATGTTCCAAGACTGGCAAAATATATATAAAATTAAGTCGTGAATCATCCATTTTCTTTAAATATCAAACATTTTATTTTTTACTTTTATCACTTTCAATTTTTCCCTTTTTCCACTATTTCATTACATTATTTCCTGAATATAATATTAATCAAAAAACTAATGAGCAAATGAACGAATTATTTTTTCGATAAATAAATATTTCCGAAAAATTACTGACTCCAATAAAAAGCAAAAATAAATTTAATTTATTTTCCGAATAGATTAGACAATATTATTATTATAATTTTGACACTACAAATTGGACCTTGAAGAAGAAATAATTAAATCTCGTTCAGAACTTTAGGAATATATTTTCACTGGTTTTTCGTGGAAGCCGAAGCATTTTCTCTGCTCTCATCAACGCAGAGAAAAAAAAATTAAACCGAAACTAATGGCTTCTTCTGAAAATGATCTACAAAATAAAGAATGGAAAAAAGAATAGAAAACCAATCATCAGAATTACAATACATTAAAACAGAATCTGACAATAGAAAAAGGGGGAAAAATCATTGTGCTGATTGCTGCGTTGACAAAAAAAAAAATGGTGTGAGGAGACAGATGCACTTCTTTTGTCATCTACTGAAACTTAAAAGGTTTGACACCTGTGTTCATCAGAATTAAAAAATTTTTAAAAAGGGCCGGAAGTAGGCGTCACAAAAGAACTTCTGGTGGAGGTGTAAAAAGGTACCTATACAAAACAATTAAAAAAAGCCATGTCTTCTTTGCGAAGAAAACTAGATCATTAAGATCATGCAACCTTGGATTTCTCTCAAGTTCAGTGCACTTGTTCCTTGAGAAAGAGAGAGAAAGATGGATGTATACACGCAACTATCTCCCTCCTTTCCACTTGTATGTTCTATATATGTAGATGGCTACTGAAAGCCATCTAGGCTCGTCCTAGTTTTTGCCTAGTTTCGCCATAGTCGGACTAACAGCTCGCCACTCTATGTTTTCGAACCATCTAAGGTCTTCCCATTTCTCTACCTTACACGATTATCTTCGCCTGGCTTCGACACAAGCTTATAGGATATAACCATATAGTAAGAAGCGGAAAGAGAAGAGAAGAGAAGAAAAGAGAAGAGAAGAGAAGAGAAGATGAAAGCATAGAGTATATAGAAAAGGAGTGGGAGAAACGGAAGCTTAACAGAGAGGAGGAAAAAAGATGCGAGCGCCAATGTTTGGACAAAGATGAGGAGGAAGAAGATGTGCGAGCGAAGATGAAGGAATAGCAAAAAGGTACATATATAAAAGAGATAAAAGAACCAGACGAGGAGCAGAAAACCCGATAAGTATTACGCATTACATTTTCTATACATACCCAGACCATGTGTACCTATATTATAATGTTACCCAAGACAATAAATCGTATTTAATCCAAAAGACAAAAAATAATTGGATACGAGACAAACCGAATCATAGGAAATTGAGAAAAGGGGAGAGAAATTGACAGGAAAAATTATAACAGGGGATCTTAATGATAGGAAGTACCACATAGAATATATTCCACGCTAGAAATAGTCACACGAAAGTATAATAATTAATATTAATATTTATTAATTAATATTAATATTTTAATATTAATATTTTAATATTAATATTTTAATATTAATTAATTAATATTTTAATATCAATTAATTAATATTAATATTAATTGGCAGAAGAAGTAAATTGGAACAATAACAATTTGACTTTAGACTCACTAAAATTAAACAAAGTAAAGCTATTGAAAAAATTTGAACAACTTCTATTCGAGAGAGATATCTTTAAATTACAGACTTCCTCATCTCTTAAAGTTTATCCTTGAATATCCCTGAATTATTAAATCCTAAATCAAATAAATACATAATACTAATATTATTAATTAATTAGAATTCGAAACACTGATGCAGCAACCCTAAATATATTTTTCGCGCTTTTGTTTACATTGCGAAATTATATCCGGGGAACATACGGTTTTCGGAGAATGACTCTAGAAATGGTAAATGATGAAATATGTAATATGGACGAAAAAAAAGCACATTTCCCGTGTAATTTGGTCCTTCTATCGTTGTCCTTATGGTGAGCAACATCCGATACCCCCCGGCATACGCGATGATCGACATAGGTAAAACAACACCTGTGATATACAACTTGGAAAATAAAACGTTCTCGACGTATATTATATTATATCGAAACATTCGTACAAGAGGGAAGATCAATTTCCTTTGAATAAAACATCCTCTCGCTTCGATTGGTGTTACCCAAGCGAGTAGTTCCTCTTACCCTATAATATAATCGCATATATAGATATATAATACAAGAAGAATTGATTATAAAAGAGAAAATAAATAACAAAACAGAAGAGACAGTAGTGACTTGAGATTTCAACTTTTTTCCTCCCAACTCCATTGAATTGAAAAAGGAAAATCGGATTTATTTTCCCATTATATTAAACTTCTATATAATGGTCTTCAATATTTCTTTGAAAACTGGAAAAAAAATCCATTCTCATTAAATTATAGAAAACTTGCGTTTGAAATAAATTTTAGAAACAAATTTTAGAAACAAATTTTAGAAACGAGACTTCCAATTTAGAAAAATTCAAATCATCAAAATTTGGTTGAAATGTGTAATTTCCGGATGTATTTAGAAGAGATGCGTCCCTGATTTCCTCTCGGATGACTTAAACTTTTTTTTGCCGCACGTCATAATATAAAGAGCGTCCGTTTGAACGGAAGTATCTATCTCTCGCTCCTTATGCATCAAATCAGAAGTTTACGTATGCGATGAAAATTTAATCAAACATCATGTCAAATCTCGTGGGAAGATGCTTGGATTTAAATTAAACGTATATATATATAATGTGTATTATCAAAAAGTTCGTTCTTTGCTTTCTCACGTTGAGCGAAAAGATTAGATGCCTACTGAGAAAATTTCTCTAAACGAGAGACTATGTGCGCGCTGATTGTGCAACTCTTCTTTTGCAAAACTAATGCAGAGGTTAAAGTGTAACTTGTTCCCATGCTCGTAAATTTTTACATTTGTTTTGCTTTACATAAAATTTAAATTTAATCATCCAAATTAATTACAACATCTACAACATAATTACATTAAACAATATAATTCAATTTCGTTAAAGTTCGATCTGAATTAAATTAAATGAAATTAATTAATTAAAATAATACAAAGTAAATTAAAATTAAAATTAAAATTAAATTAAAATAAAACTAAAATAAAATAATAATAAAATTAATTAATTAAAATAATAAAATGTAAATTAAAATTAAATTAAAATAAAACTAAAATAAAATAACAAT
>JUFY01028477.1:0-16451 GCA_001855655.1 Leptopilina clavipes | reverse complement strand
TACGACGCACCTGTAATATTTTATCGAATATTGTCCCAATTTTGTGCCTATCTTATTCAGCTGGAAAAATTGAAGAAAAAATGTCCTTTTCTATTTTTCAATTAGTTGCGTTTTATTCGCGCTATTTAAGTTTAAAATTGTTGTAAAAATTATCCATGTGAGCGCAGATCTATGGCGCAGACACAACGTTTCCTTTGAATTTTCCATCATTAAAAATTATTTACATGTTAGAAGAATTATTAAAACACTTAACTGTATTAAGTTGCACTTTATTGCAGAAAATCCAGTTAAAAGTAAAAACATGCGCAATAGATCTGCGCAGAAGGTTACGAATTTTCTATAACTGCGCGCAAAATCTATTAAAGCGCTGTTAATTTTTACTTGTAGCTTTTATAGATGCATAGTTGTTTTCAAAAATTCGAAAAAAATTCTTCGAACCGTTTGTGCGCAGATCTACGACGCACCTGCAATATTTTATCGAATTTATTCACATTTACTTTTTTTACGTTTAATTATGAATAATCTGTTAAAATAATTCTCAAAATACGCAATTTGATTGCTGCTTATTATAAAAAAACCGGCTTTAAATCCAACATGCGCAGTAGATCTGCGTAAATCTCTTGTAAATGTTTCCAGTATGCGCAATGAAGTTTGATAGATTTCACTCATGCGCAGTATTGTATAACGGCTTTTATCGAAGCATACGGTACAAAAACAATATCTTTTCCGAAGAAGAAATATGCCAAAAAAAGTTGTTTCTGCACAGATCTAAGGCGCATTTGGAGTAGTTTTATGAAATATAGTTCTAAAATAGTAATGAACGGTTAAAAAACATTCTATAACCCATAAAATGTGTAATTATTTGTCCCTATAGGAAAATTCACTTCAAGTGAAAAATATGCGTAATAGATCTGCGCAGAACAGCTTAATTGATACATATGTGCGCAATAGTGTTCAGTGTACTTAATGGATGCGTAATCGTGTTTTTTTTACTACAGACGCAAAATAGTTATATTTTCAAATACCCAGGAAGCTATTTTTTGAATTTATTCATAAATGCTAAATTATACTAATGAATTAACTTCAGTAAATCAATTTTATTGTCAGAGGGGAAAAAATTGAAAAGTCGTTCAAGTCAGAAAAATTACGGTAAGTGTCAAAAAATCTAACAAAAAGTAGAATATAAAAAAGAGTTTGAAATCTAAGAATTATGAAAATTGTTTGAATTTAAACGAAATGATATTCACTTTAGATAAATTAAAATTCAGAGAAGAATAGATATTATAAAATATATATAATTCAAAAGAAGTGAAATCCTACACTAAGTTGATAAATATGCAAATGATGATTAAAACCGGAAATGTTGAAATTCTCAAAAGGGATTTGTATATATAGGAGGGTCGCTAAAATAAAAATATGTCTTGTCGCATTTCATAAATATTCGGATATTTTTGAGCGTACTTCCGACAACTCGAGACTGTTCGTATATTTTCTGTGAATCTACTAAAACCCGTTATGCCGGCAATGTCGCCGATAGTAACAACGATCGTAAAGAACGAATCGAATTATTTCCTAGCACGACATTGTCTGTGAGGAAGGCGGCATTTGATAGTTCTGAATAAATCGTGTGGTATCCGGAGAATGAAAACTTTTTATTTTTTTTTTTCCTACAACAGAAGTTGCATTATTAATTTCCGCAACTCGATTCACTTTAACAAAGTTTGCGTGTAATTGTTCAATTTCGAAACAATATAAAATGAAATGAAAGACAGAAGTTTTTTTCTCTTTCTTTTTTTCCACTTAGGCAAATTGAAGATGAGCAGGAAAAAAAGATTTTAATTTTAAATATTAAAAAATAAAAGATCTTAGGTAGGATTTTTTAATTCTTAGGTGGGATTCATAAATAGTAAATAGTAAATAGTCGAATTTAATAACAATTTAATAAATTAGTGCTAATTTAGTACATTAGTCGCCATATTGGATCCGCTATTTTGAATTTTTCAAATCTAACGTCGGATTCGTGATCAGCGACCCCAAGAACCCCCGAGTAACAAGTTTCAAACGAATTGCAACAGTTTTTAAAATAATCCGCCATATTGGATCCGCCATTTTGAATTTTTTGTAAATCTGTCATTAAATTAAAAACAGCTATTAAAGTTAATGGATATAAGAATATTGAATCACTCGCACTTTGCGAGTGCGGAAAAAATTTTTTCCGACAATCTGAAACTTGTTACTCTGCTCAATGATTACGAAATTTACATCTGATTTTCGAAATTCAAAATGGCGGATCCAATATGGCGGACGGATTTATGATTTTTTTTGAAAATTGATCAAATTCGATAAAACTTGTTGCTCGGGGGTTTTCGGGGTCACTAAACACGAATCCGATGTCAGATTTCAAAAATTCAAAATGGCGGATCCAATATGGCGGTCTATTTTTTTAGTTCGTCAGATGTACTCGAACAAATTTTTGAAAATTTATCAGATTTGCATAAAATTCGTCATTCGGGAGTTTTTGGGGTCGCTGATTACGAATCCGATGTCAGATTTTTAAAAATCAAAATGGCGGATCCAATATGGCGGAAGAATTTTGAAAAATTAATCAGATTTGCTTGAAACTCGTCACTCGGGCGTTTTCAAGGTCGCTGATTACGAATCTGACTTTGGATTTATAAAATTCAAAATGGCGGATCCAATATGACCGGAAGAATTTTCAAAA
The DNA here is from genome assembly GCA_001855655.1 of Leptopilina clavipes. Classification (NCBI taxonomy): domain Eukaryota; kingdom Metazoa; phylum Arthropoda; class Insecta; order Hymenoptera; family Figitidae; genus Leptopilina; species Leptopilina clavipes. The sequence continues at coordinate 13,729 of JUFY01028477.1, read as the reverse complement.
ATTAATCAAATTTGCTTGAAACTCGTCTCTCGGGGGTTTTCGGAGTCGCTGATCACAAATCTGACATTAGATTTCCAAAATTCAAAATGGCGGATCCAATATGGCGGAAGAATTTTTAAAAATTAATCAGATTTGCTTGAAACTCGTCACTCAGGGATTTCCAAGGTCGCTGATTACGAATCTGACTTTGGATTTTCAAAATTCAAAATGGCGAAGGCAATATGTCGGAAGAATTTTGAAAAATTAATCAGATTTTCTTGAAACTCGTTTCTTGGGGGTTTTCGGGCTCGCTGATCACGAATCTGACATTAGATTTCCAAAATTCAAAATGTCGGATCCAATGTGGCGGAACATTTTTCAAAAATTAATCAGATTTGCTTGAAACTCGTCTCTCGGGGGCTTTTAAGGTCGCTGATACCGAATCCGACTCCGTATTTAAAAAATCCAAAATGGCGGATCCAATATGGCGGCCTTTTTAAAAAACTATTGCAATTCGTTTGAAACTTGTTACTCGGGGGTTTTTGGGGTCGCTGATCACGAATCTGACTCCGGATTTTAAAAATTCAAAATGGCTGATCCAATATGGCGGACTTTTTTTACAAGTTCATCAGATTTACTTGAAACTCGTCTCTCGGGGATTTTTTGGCATCACTGATCACGAATATGACATTTGTAATGAAGAAAAATCAACTTATTTTCAAATATAAAAAGCATTATTGAAAGCAATCTACTCTCAGTGATGATGATAATAAACAAAAGAATCATTCCAATTTTGTCAAAAAAAAAAAAAAAATCTCTCTTCACTTACCTCCTCATGATACCATCTCTGCTGTAGAATAGCCCAACATCTTCTGCAATGACACACATCTTTTTCCTTAATATTCTCATGTTTCTCCTTCTCACGACTATTACTACTGCTGCTACTGAGTTGAGGCGGTGGTGGCGGCACTGGCGGTGGTAATGGACTAGTCGCGACCTCTAAACTATCAGAACTTGAATTATGCCTCCTTGGTGGCGTTATATTCGTCACATTCCGCTGACTTGAATTATTCACCAATGCTGCTGACGACGACGAAGACGTCGACGTCATTATTTGTCGATTATTATCACTTGATCTCGTTTGATCATTATTACGCGAATAAGGCGACGATTGATGACAAATATTCATTGAACATTTCGATATTGTCGATTGTTGTGGCTGTGGTCGTAGAAAATCATCCAAAAGATAAAAACTCTGCGCACGATTCGATCGTGTTGAATTTTTCATTCCATTTGGAATATCGACACTTTTTGCCAATGTTTCCGTAGTATCGAGATTACGAATCGGAATCATCCAGTCTTCCTCGGCAGTGTCACGTTTCTCATCCTGAAACAATCGTCTACCAACTTTCAGTCTTCTGTTATTATTCGAAAGGGCAAATTCACCCTTTTCACCACGATATTGTGACTTTGATACGACTCTCGCTGAATAACAAGTTGGCTGATGATGATGATGATGATGATTAGTATTATTATTGTTATTATTTCCTGAATTAGTCTCCGAACTGCTGATCAATGAATCCCTTGGATTTTCACTATTATTCTCAATCATTGATGCACTTGCATTATGATAGAAGAATGTTTGACTCGATCGCGATTGTGAATCACCATTGCTTGCCGGTGTTCGAAGAAGTGCACCAAGTGATCGCCATTTTCGATCCTGATTGTTCCATTTTGCCTCAGGTGAATTCATTGCCGAATTTACCGACCATTTTCTCTCCTTATTGTTACTACCAATTTTCTCTCCGTTGGACCATTTTCTCTCCGATGATGATGATGATGATGTGATATTATTTGGCTCATCACGTTGCTTTGTCTTCCACCATGATGATGTGGAAGCTGTGAATAGAACAAGAGCACCTTTCAATGGATTTTGATGATGATTTTTCGATGATGATGATGATGATTCACGATTTTTCTCAGTGTCCTTCTGCTGATGATAGTAGCTGCCAATTTCTCCATTTGTGATCAAATCACGATCAGTTGGCGATATTTGCCGATCATGATGATGATGATGATGATTATGTTGATGTTGATGATCGTCATCATGAAGGAGAATTGCATTCGTGCTGTGCAATCTTGGTCTGATTCGAACGAATCCATAATCATTGGAATCAATATAAGAATGATGATCAGTGCCAAGAGTTGTCATTTCCTTGTTTCTTGTGTCATTTGAATGATTATTGATTGTCTGGGTCTGATGATGTGGTAGGGAACTGAGACCACTGTACTGATGTGTTGTCAATTGTAACGAAGGCTGCTGTGGCAATGTCGAGGTTCGCGTTCGATGACTCTCACTCGATCCTCTCTGTAAACAGGAGAAACTCGCCGAATGCCGAAGACTCGATGGCGGATTACTTGGTTGACTAACACCCAACATTTTTCCCGAAATTTTTACAAGATTTCTTCTTTTTCGAATTTGAAAAAAAAATCCACTGTGACCTTTCTCTTCACTTTTCTTCAGTCCTTTCTTAAATTACACCAATCTGATAATGATGATGATGATGATGATAATGATGTTGATCTTACCAACAGCGGAACGTCTTTTGAACTTGTTCTGCTCGACATTTTCTTTTTTTCCTTCTAAATGTTTGCCAGATCTGGAACAAAAAGAAAGGACTAGGATAGGGACTAGCAACGTAAAAGAAAACAACAACAATAATACGACTTAAATAAAATTAAAAATCAGATGAATCGATCAACATTGCTCAATGAATAATGACAATAATAATAATAATAATTTAGCCTAATTTTACTAAAAAATGTGTGACAAAGCATTTTTCGAATCAGTGCATTAACCTTTAAAAAAAAGCATGGAAGATTGTAGAAACAAAATTTTTTTTGGGAGAAAATAGTGAAATTATTCCATATTAAATGGCATTTAATTTTTCAATAGTAATGAAAAATAAATTAAATTTATTTAAATTAGATTTAAAATTTAAATGAAGCTTTATTTGTTAATAATGATGCTGGAGATTTTTATTGCGCAGATATAAATCATACACAGTGGTACTGCGCAGCTAGAGACGTTTATACTACTTCTGCGCAGATCTATAGCGCATAGCGTGCGCATTACAATTTTACAGCCTCTACATATGCGCAAGAGAATTTTTCCAATTTTTGAAAAATGTGCAAGAGTCGTTTGAATGTCATTTAGAAGGTAAACATTTGACAAAGTGCTACTGCGCAGATAAATAGCGCACATTAGGCGCAGTACTATTTAACAGCCTCTACATATGCGGAAGAGAATTTTTCCAATTTCTGGAAAATGTGCAAGAGTAGTTTAAACGTCATTTAGAAGGTAAACATTTGACAAAGTGCTACTGCGCAGATCTATGGCGCAATACTATTTTTTATCATCTACTTATTCGCAAGAGAACATTTTTAGTTTTCGAAAATGTGCAAGAGTGCTTTGAACATTATATAGTAACTAATTCATATTGAGTGCTACTGCGCAGATCTATAGCGCATATCCAGGGCAGTATTATTTTTTAACCTCTATATATGCGCAGGAGAACTTTATGCTTCTCAAAAATGTGTTATTGAGCAGCAACAATACTTAAAAAAATGCAACGCACAAAAATGCACGCAAAAATGCAATGCCTCATGCTACCTCTGCGCAGATCTAACGCGCATATCGTGCGCAATACTATTTTGGTAACTTTCACACATACGCGATTAATTTCTCCAAATTAACAGAATTTCAAACGTTATTCAGCAGTCATGAATTCTGAAAATAATACTTATACGGTTCAAAAACACGCTTTATGCCACCTTTCCGCAGATCTATTGCGCATATCGTGCGTAATATTATTTAAAGACTTCCACACATGCGCGATCAATTTTTCCAAATAGGGAACGGAATTTTAAAAGTTATTGAGTAGCAAAAAATCCCAAAAATCCTAATACGGTAGAGCTAAAAAAGGATTTATGCCAGCTCTGCGCAGATCTATTGCGCATATCGTGCGCAATATTATTCGGTGGCTTCTACATACGAGCGATTAATTTCCATAAATAGGAAACGGAATTTCGAACGTTATTGAGCAGAAAAAAATCCCAAATATTCGAATACGGTGCGACTAAAAATCGCTTTATGCTACCACTGCGCAGATCTATCGCGCACATCATGCGCAGTACGATTCGGCAATTTCAACACGTGCGCAAGAGTGTTCCCCATTCTTTTTTGGGTGTCATAAAGGAAAAAACACTGCCTCTTGTAGCTATATAAGTAAATAAAATTAGCCATCACCGACAAAAATATTAAAAAAAAAAAACGCGCGAAATTTAAATCAACAAAAAACGAATACAACCAAAAAAAAAGAATTAAAATATTATCACGAAAGTTACCTCGGCACAAAATCCACTTTTCTAATTGACCGAGTCTAGACGCTAATTAACTTTAATTATGAATTAAAATTAGCAACATACCCACTGTCTGGAGGTCAACAGTGCGGAACACGAGGTTAATAATTTTTTTTCTTCCCTTACTGAACGAAAATAAGAAAATTAATAATAATAATAATATTCAATCCATTTGACTAACAATAAGCTCTACGGATAACGAAATCAATTATGAAAAATGATTTAAGAAAAAATAAAAAAATATGATGAGAAAATTCTTTTTTTTTTGTTTTTTCTTTTCATAATGGTTCAAATTGAGATCAAAAAATTTTCCCTTATATCGTGAGGTGAATTTGTATATATATACCTAGTCGTTATTGTTGCACAAGACGATTGGTTTCGCAATAATGAGGTGAACTTTTAAAGCCTGTGCGAACGGCCTTGCCTTTTTGCATAAACGCCGGGCAATATATATACGTACAAACATAACGTATGTGGGTGTCACTCACGTATATCTGCCTTTGAAAACCTTTTACCATTTTCACCTACATAGACAAGAAGTAGACACAACCGTGCCTTTTTATATCCGATAGAAATTTACTGCGCAGCTTTAAGTGCCTTATTCTGCTTCTGCGCAGATCTATTGCGCATGTTTGGAATATCTATGCGCAGTGAAGTTTGACAGCTTTACAGTGTGCGCAGTGAGGGTAGAAATACTTTTTTGAGTGCAGAAGTGCGGGAAAAATCATAAAAAAAACAATAAAGCAATTGAATTCTATAATATTCTAAATATAAATCATGATTCGGTTCAATTGAAGCAAAGAATAAATAAATTTTTTTTTTTTTAATATTTTCATTTGTCAGCAATAATCGGTAGGTCTCTCTTTCTCTCTCTCTTTCCTTGACGAAAAGTAGCTAATAATCCGGGGGCGTAAGCATTAATCGTAAAATTATTCGCGAAGGGATAATTACATTTGTGGTATATAGAGGGAAAATAAGTATAACCCCTATCGGGTGGAATCGTAAATAATTATATCCCCCAAATGAATGATTGAGGGCTGAAAATATATATACCATCCGATATATAGAGAGGTTACAAATGCCTTGGGCGAAAATCCTGGTATTTAAGTGATGCTCAAAGACCAGCTAAGTGTCCAGTAATCACGATAATGTCGGTGAAATTCATCGGCGTGCCGTCCACGCCTTCTTTATATCCGATATCATTCATAAACCAAGTTGGGGAGATAAAAAAAATTTTTTTCACCAACACTCCCTCTACTTTATAAAAAAAATAGACAGTGACAATATTATTCTTTTAGAAAATATTTCATCAAAAAGAGAAGTAATTTCGAAAATTTTCCCAAAAAAAGAAAATGTGAAAAACAAGAATTATAGCGAATTAAGAAAAAAAATTCCGACCAATAATTACAAAATAATCCTAGAAAAAATCTTTAAACGAGATTATTGACTTTAATAATATTCGAAAAAGGGAAATTTTTACAGAAGGGGAAATTTATCGATCATTAATATCATTAGGGACTTTGTGCGCATTTTTATATCCGATAGAAATTTACTGCGCAGCTTTAAGTGCCTTATTCTGCTTCTGCGCAGATCTATCGTACATGTTTGGAATATCTATGCGCAGTAGACATTGACAGCAAAAGGGAACTTTATATTTTTCGGAAATGTGCAAGTGTAGTTCGAACGTTATCTGGAAAGAAAAATTTCTAGAGAGTGTTGCTGCGCAGATCTATAGCGCATATCATGCGCAGTACTTTTTTTCAAACTCTACATATGCGCAAGGGAACTTTATATTTTTTACAAGTGTGCTTGAACGTTATTTAGAAGGTAAAAATTTTACACAGTGCTACTGCGCAGATCTATAGCGCATATCATGCGCAGTACTATTTTTCAAACTCTACATATGCGCAAGGAAATTTTATATTTTCTACAAGTGTGCCAGAGTGGCTTGAACGTTATTTAGAAGGTAAAAATTTTACACAGTGCTACTGCGCAGATCTATAGCGCAAACCATGCGCAGTACTAATTGACAGCCTATACATATGCGCAAGAAAACTTAATAAAATAGAATAAAAAGAACTACCAGAATATTGTTTTAAACAATTATTTTCCAATACATGAAACAATTGTAAATACACATTTTTTCCTTTTAATATAATTTATTAAAAGAAAAAAAAATTGAGATTATCGTGTGCGCTGCACATGAATACTTTTTCACGGTTGCCTCCTCGCACATATCTGGAAATTTTCTAACGGCTTAATACGCTCTGCTTACCGGGGGATTTCTAAATCGCGGCTCTCGCGAGTTCAGCCTTAATGGGCTGGATGTATTAACAATGTTTTTTTTTCTTTCTTTTTTTTTATTTGTAATTTATTAGAGAAAGCGTTACAATGATTTTAAAATCGTTCGTCATAAGGGATTTCGTGTATAAAACAATTTTCGAAATTGCGCGATCACATATCGATATCATCGCGTTTATTTATTTATTTATTTTCTTTTTCATTAAATTAATGAGATATTTTGCAACATATATATATATATTTTTTTTCATTATACAGCGAGAAATGGAAAAATTTTTATCCATGAAATTAATATTTTACATAAGTATTCAATACTCAAGATTCATCGATATTTCGAGATAGAGAGATACTTTAGTTTTTTTTTTTTTATTTATATACATTCCTTGTGTCGTAATTTTGCTGTAATGAAGGAAAAACTTTTTTTTCCTCTTTTACCGACGATGAGGATTTGCAATTAAAAGTGAATTTTCTAATTGGAGAAAAATTTAATTAAAATGAAGTTCCATATTTTTATGTATAGATATAGAGTTCTGCTCTGTTGAGGGATTTATAATTTTCAGACAAGAGTATATATAAAATATTATAAAATGTCATTAACCTCGTCGAAATGAAAGTTTCGAATTGAAGATTAATTTTTTAATTTTTAATCATATTTCGATAAACAGTACTGGCCAGTATTGGCCCAATATTGCAAATATTTTCAATATTTGAAGCTAATGTAAGTTTCGGATAATATAACATTCAGCCAGTACTGGTTCCCGGAGTTCGGAGACAAAATTCCAATATTGGCCGAGTGCTTGGATGAATAAAGGCTCAATACTGGCTAAGTGCATTTTTTGCCAATACTGGCAGTATATATAACTGTTCTATACTGGCTCAGTATTTATTTGCCAATACCGTCAGTGCAATAGTCGTTCAATACTGAATCAGTACTGCTTTACCAATACTGGCACTGAACTTCTGGTTCAAAACTGGCTCAGGACAGTTTTGCCAATATTGGCAAATTATATTGTTCAATAATGACTAAACATTTATTTGTCAATACTAATAGTGAAATATTAGTTAAATACTGGCTCAGTACTGGCACTGAACTTCTGATTCAAAACTGGCTTAGGACAGTTTTGCCAATATTGGCAAATTTTATTGTTCAATAATGGCTTAACATTTATTTGACAATACTAAAAAAGAAATATTGGTTCAATACTGGCTCAGTGTTGGTACTGGAGTTAAAGTTCAAAACTGGCTTAGGACAGTTTTGCCAATATTGGCAAATTATATTGTTCAATAGTGGTTAAACATTTATTTGTCAATACTAGAAAAGAAATATTGGTTCAATACTGGCTCCGTACTGGCACTAAACTTCTGGTTCAAAAGTGGTCCAATACTGGCTCAGTATAGTCTTAGTACTGGGCTTAATTCTGATTTGTTAATATTGGAAATGCAACACTGGTTCAATATTGTTTAAATACTGGCCAAATACTGACTTGACAATATTGGATATACAAAACTGGTTCAATACTGGCTCAGTATTGTCTCATTCTAGGTTAATTGTGATTTGTCAATATTGAAAATGCTACACTGGCTCAATATTGGCTAAATCCTTACTTTCCAGTTTCTGGAAATACAATACTGGCTCAGAACTGGCTTTAAACTGTCTTAATATTAATTTTTCAATATTGGAAATGCAACACAGGCTCAATATTGGCTAAATACTGGCTAAATACTTACTTTCCAATTACTGGAAATACAAAACTGGCTAAATACTGGCTCAGTACTGGCTTTATACTGGCTTAATTGTGATTTGTCAATATTGGAAATGCAACACTGGCTCAATATTGGCTAAATACTGGCTAAATACTTACTTTCCAATTACTGAAAAAACAAAACTGGCTAAATACTGGCTCAGTCCTGGTTTTATACTGGCTTACTTGTGATTTGTCAATATTGGAAATGCAACACTGGCTCAATATTGGCTAAATACTGGCTAAATACTTACGTTCCAATTACTAGAAATACAAAACTGGCTAAATACTGGCTAAGTGCTGGTTTTATACTGGCCTAATTGTGATTTGTCAATATTGGAAATGCAACACTGGCTCAATATTGGTTAAATACTGGCTAAATACTTACTTTCCAATTACTGGAAATACAAAACTGGCTGAATACTGGCTCAGTACTGGTTTTACACTGGCCTAATTGTAATTTGTCAATATTGGAAATGCAACACTGGTTCAATATTGGTTAAATACTGGCTAAATACTTACTTTCCAATTACTGGAAATACAAAACTGGCTAAATACTGGCTCAGTACTGGCTTAATACTGGCTTAATACTGGTTTAATACTGATGTATTAGTAGAAGAATATACGAATCACTACTGGTTCATTACTGGCTCTACCCAGGCGCAGTACCGCGCCAGTTTTTTAACACCAACACAATATTATAATTTTCACATTTGCAAGTTTATATATATTCAGACCGATATTGATTCCAATGTTTGCGAATTATTTTCTTCTTTTGTCGAGGACGTTTACCTGCATATTGAAAAGTGGGGTTGCACGTGATATCAAAAGGTTAATGCACTCGATAAATATAAATTCTATTATTGAGTAAATAATATTAATTTTTTTTTCTTTACCACAATTTCTTAACTGTTTAGTATTAATTTTCTTTCCGCTCATCATTTATTTTCCAATTACTGTTAATTTATTTTCATTAATTGTTTATCATTTTTTTTCTCTATACTATTAGAACTATAATAAAAAATTTTTTATACGATGAAGAAAAAAGGAATCTTTATTGTGTGGCAATAAATATTACTAAGGAATGACGACCAAAAAAAAATGTATCAGATTTCAATGAGAGACGAATGGCATTTTGTACGAGTTTCGAAATACTTTTGCAAACGAAACGATATCACACTCTGGCACGAAATTTTAATATTTCACGTTTGCGTGACTTGTGAAGCAAAAAGCAACAATAAGAAGAAGAAGAAGAAGAAGACAAATATATCGGGTCCCATCGCTCGATGGTCGTTCTTGTTCTCAATAAAGGGTTTTATACACCTCATTTTCCTTCGACGAGGAAAAAAAAAACTTGAAACTTAAATAAAATTAGTTATTTAATTTTTTTTTCTTACCAGAATTTACATTAGAAAAAAATTTTTCAACTATCGCAATTATAATTTTTTTTTATGCACAGGAGAACTTCCTTGGTCATGCTCTGCTAATTGACCTTTTTTTTTAGCTTCAACTGAATAATCTTTTGGTTAAATCTTCATCGCGTTCATATATATAATTATATCCTTTATTTGACAATAATTCTCGAGGAATAAAAGTTCACGTGACTTTTGTCATATTATATCTTATGGTTGAAAGAGTTAATAGACACAATGAAAAACTTTCGTCTCTTTTAATCAGTAGAGAAAAAAAAATAATTTTTTTTTTCCTTTTCATATCTTATTTAAGTTTTTTAACAAGACTTATTCTTTGATAAATACAAAATAAATCGATTCTCGCGCAATAATGTCTCGCTCTAGTTGCACTTTTCCACGCACGTAATTCCGCTATTGAAATATATATATACATAATAAAATTTCTAATTGACTTGGAATCAGAAACTTTGATCACAAAAGTTGTCTGGCGCGTGTCTCTCTCTCTCTGTTTATCCCCTCCCCCCCGAGTTGACAGTGATCGGTAGAGACAAAAAAAAACCAAATCCTTCCGAATAATGAAAGTGGGGGAGGGGAATGTCTCTTTTTTTCCTTTTTAAAAAATAAAATTTTGATTTCTTGCCAGATTTGTTTGGAAACACGCAATGATTGTCGTGTGTGTGTGTGTGTGTGTGTAATGAAGCTTTCAAACTTCATTTTGGAATGAAATTAAAATTGGTGATGTGTGTGCCGTCATAGTTTACTAACGTATCGGGTTAAGTAATTAGTTCCGGCCAAGAATTTTAAGCTAATAATTAAATCAACCAACTGACTCTTAAGTATATCCAGAGCGCATACAATTAAACCAGTTCTAATTTTTTTTTTTCATCTTTATTCTCTTATTTTGGTCATCACGTATTTTATTTTTCGCATATATTTTAATGAAATTTATATGTTCAATTTAAATTTCACGATAAATTTTTATCGTGAAAAATTTATTGTTTTAATATTATATGGGTGTTGAGAAATTTTTAAAGATACTGAGATACTTTTGAGAAATTTTTTTTTTTATTTTGCACTATTGCGCAGCTGTAGGAACTATTTTGTACTTCTGCGCATGTGTAATATGGATTTTGCACTATTGCGCAGCTGAAGGATTTGCTTAATACTTCTGCGCATTTATAAGATCCGTTTTGCACTGTTGCGCAGCTGTAGGAACTATTTAGTACTTCTGCGCATCTGTAATATGCATTTTGCACTACTGCGCAGCTGTAGGATCCGTTTCATACTTCTGCGAATTTATAAGATCAACTATACACTACTGCGCAGCTGTAGGAACTATTTAGTACTTCTGCGCATCTATAATATGCATTTTGCACTACTGCGCAGCTATAGGCTCCGCTTAATACTTTTGCGCATCTATAATATGCATTTTGCACTACTGCGCAGCAGTAGGATCCGTTTAGTACTTCTAAGAATGTACATGTCCCTTTTTGGTACTCTTTTATCTTTTTTTATTCCATTTTTCACTATTGCGCAGCTGTAGGATCCGTTTAGTACTAATGTGCATTTATAAGATCGATTTTGCACTACTGCGCAGCAGAAGGATCCGTTTAGTACTTCTGCGAATGTATATGTACCTATTTTGTACTTTTTGGCATTTTTTTATTCCGTTTTTCACTATTGCGCAACTGTAGGATCCATTAAGTACTAATGCGCATGTATATGTGCCGTTTAGTTTCAGTGGGCATCTATAAGAACCATTTTGTACTACTGCGCAGTTGTAGAATCCGTTTAGCACTCATGCGCATCTATAAGAACCATTTTGAACTACTGCGCAGTTGTAGGATCCGTTTAGCATTCATGCGCATCTATAAGAACCATTTTGAACTACTGCGCATCTATAAGATCCATTTTTCACTACTGCGCATCTGTACCCACAACTCAGAATTACTGCGCAGATGTAAAATTAGTTTAGTACTACTGCGCATGTGTATGTTTCACTTGTCTCCAGTGCGCAACTGGAGAATTATAATTAAGCATGTTTATAACTTCTTTATAACTTCTTTTTAACTTCTGCGCATTATATATTCCATTTAGTACAACTGCGCAGCTGTGGTATCTGTTCAACAGTACTGCGCACCTATTGGAGCCATTTTACCACAATTGCGCACCTGTATGATCTATTCAGCACAACTGCGCATCGAAAAATTGTATCAATGATCTATTGCGCACCTCATGCGCAGACTGTAATTCTCCACCAAAACTATGCGCACATCATCAAAATGTTAACTTTGAATTCTATTTCTTCGTTTTTTAACTTGTCGGATGCATTTTTTTTTGTACTCGATAAGAAATAATAAAAATTTCATTGGCTTTGTTAGCGGGAGTTATTATAATGTCAGTTGAAGAAATCCAGGTACAATATATACATGCACTTGTGTGGCAAGTTTATTATAATATAATGCGGTTTGTTAGGCCCGGTGTTTGGTTACAAAAGACAAACGCAAGTTATGAAACACGCCCATGTAACAGTAAAAAAAAAGGAAGAAAAAAAAACTCCTGGACCGCGTTACGCCACCGTTTCTCTTCATCTTCACACCTTCTTCTCTTTATATTCACATATCCGCGTTTGAATATTTATACTTTGTCAATTTTTTTATTCTCATTTATTTCCCTTCCTGATTCAATCATCATAAGCAGATCATATTCCTCCTTGTCACAATGTATATTTATTGATTGTATATTTTTTTTTTATCTACTATGGGAATTCTAATTGCATTTTGGAAAAAAATGTGAGCATATTAAATTTAAAAAGAAAAATAAAGACAAGGTCGTCCCTTTGTCTAACAATCGCGTCTTCTTATTCTAATCATTGCTATGAGAAAAAAAATTCTAGGGACGTTCTATTCTCATTTAATTTCGCTCTGAATGACACTAGAACCAGTGCTTGACACACTTAACACTAATGAGTTTGTGCAACTAAAGATTTCCGCGTCTACTTTTTTTTTAAATCGTAATTTTTTTTCTTTATGTTTTGTTTTTTTCTTTATATTTTGAGGTTAAAAAAACTTTTTTTTTCATTCTTTTTTAATAGACGAATATTTTTAAATCACTCACTGTGCATTTCGAGACAGAAAAGCAAATGAGGTTTATTTATTCAAAAACTTATTAAAATGTTTGACAGTAATTAACTTGTGTTTAGAAAAATTTTAGTTAAGAAAAACTTGTATTTTATTATCGAGAAAAAATTTTCAGAAATGAATAATAAGTTTTTGATACTTTTGCGCAAATTTAAAAGTTTTTCGCCACTTTTGCGCATCTTTAGACGCTTTTAGGTATTTCTGCGCATCTATAAATTCTTAAATACACTCATGCGCATGTTTAAACGCTTTTGGACACTTCTGCGCATCCAGAGATTCTTTCTGCGCAAATTAAAAGGTTAATTGGCACTTTTGCGCATCTATAAATGCGTTCTGCGCAAATTGAAAAGTTTTTAAACACTTCTGCGTATCTACAAATTCTTTCTGCGCAAATTAAAAGGTTAATTGGCACTTTTGCGCATCTATAAATACTTTCTGCGCAAGTTGAAAACTTTTTAGACACTTTTGCGCATCCTTAGATTCAATCTGCGCATCTTAGAAAACTTTTAGACACTTTTGCGCATATTTAGACGCTTTTAGACACTTCTGCGCATCTACAAATTCTTTCTTGGCAAATTAAAAAGTTAATTGGAACTTTTGCGCATCTATCAATATATTCTGCGCAACTTGAAAAGCTTTCAGTCACTTTTGCGCATCCTTAGATTCATTCTGCGCATCTTAAAAAATTTTTAGACACTTTTGCGCATCCTTAGATTCATTCTGCGCATCTTAA
>JUFY01028476.1:0-11642 GCA_001855655.1 Leptopilina clavipes | reverse complement strand
GTTTAAATAGAAAAATTTCGCTAAATATATTAATCTCCAAATTAAAAGCTTTACACCTTATGCAATTATAAACAAAAAATATAAGTATAGTAGGTCATTTTATAGGTAAAAGTATCCACTTTAAGATTCTTTAAGCCGATTCCAAAAATATTAACAAGGTAAATAATTATATTGAAAAAACCAAAAAGTACAAAAACCCCATGTTATTTAAATGAGAAATGTAGGCGCTTACGGGAGAGGGTTAATCAAAATAAAAATCACTTTTATTAGCGGAATTTTTCATCATTTTGGCCAAAGATTTGATATAGAGGGGGGCCCAAAAGTTATCTTCAACTTGGTAAATAAGAGCCACCCTAATGTATAAACACACAAACACACACACAGGTATCGCAAAGGCCTTCCTTTGCCAACTATTCTCTCTCTCTCTCTCTTTCTTTTTCTTAACGTTTCCCAAGTTGCGGTGTACCAACGTCTAGAAATAAAGACTTTAACTCTGCTTACTGTTATTCTTTTCACGGACCGAATTGCTAGATTGAGGCTGTATTACGCCGAGCTTGGATATTGCTTCCGACATTTTCTGACTCGGCAGTAATTAAGAAATAAAACTTCGAAATAGAAGGAAACGTTGCAACTTTCAGAAATGGGATATATTAAAGTTTTTAATCAATTTTGTTTACGAGAGAAGAATCATTAAAAATACTCGGGTTTTTTTTTCCCTGTAATTTTTTTCTTTTGAGAAGGGGTATTCTACTCAATTATGGAGCTTTCCATTTGCTCGGTTGTAGATATCCTTGAGAGTTTTTCATACTTGCAATAAGTGGAAAAAATTGAAAACCACTGTGGGAATGTGATTCTAAAAGGGAAAAAATAATTATTTCTCCGCAATTCTTCTTTAAATTTTATGTATACTTTCTAAATCTTGAATTAGTGAAAATTTTAACTAATTAGATGAATTGGTGACTGAATTTTCGTTTTGGAAAAAAGGGAAAAAAATCGTTTTTTTGTACTAATTTATTAGCATTATATATAACTAATTCAAACTAAATCAAATTAGTTTATAAAATTTTTACTAATTCTTTAGGGAGTAAATTTATAGATTTATGGTGAAATTGATCTTTTTGTTCTATTATATCTAGAAATTCTAGATTATAATCCACAGTGGTAGTTGTCATAACGAAATTTAATTGCAAATGAAATGAGAAATTTATAATTATAAAGTTTAAAGCAGTAGTTAATAATACATTTTATTCGGAGCATTATTATTTCATGTATATTATATGTTATTTTGGAATATTACGTGAATTGTGATAATTTTCGTAATTTCCTTTTTCACTTGTACGATCATATAATGCTACACATAAATGTTGAATATCGATGTCAGTTGAATTTCATTCAATGTCAAATGCAGAACGTTTCCCTCACGCAGTTGTGTAATTTAATAAAAGATACGTTATGTATGAAATACTATAATAAATTTTCTAAAAATAGAAACAGCTTCACTGCTAAAAACAGTTTAGTTTGAAAAAAGAAAAATAAGTCTTCTATAGCTAGATTTTTATATTATACAATCAATATACATGTTTCGTTCGATTTACATTTCCCCATGAACATCAGAGAGGAAATGGATATCCTGAAGTACATGTACACTCAAGTAGCAGCTAATGGATCGTAAATTACACTGGATAACCATTTTATGTTTTGTATTCATTTCGTTGTCCAAATGGATCTGTTACTTTCCATGAAAATCTACTCTGGTTGTCTGGCCCACATGTCCAGACACAACTTTTCATGATAAATATCATTAGAATTTTAAATTTGAAAAAAGCATTCATCTGAAATTTATCAGTTTCAAAAGAACTTTTCGTATAATAGATTCGATCACATGAATATCGAAATATCTTTCCCATCTCTTTCGCTTTATTTTGCTTCAGTCAATATTCCCTCTTTTATAATATATGGAATATTTCTACCCGAAATGAAACTTAAGTCCTTCCTTCCGAAAGAATTTGAGAAAAGAATATTCTTAATCTTTACAAAAATTCCAAATAGTAGCGTGTCATTGTAAAAGTTGGTGATTCATGCCATGAAGAATTCACGGTATTCATCGTATCTACATTTTTTGGAAAAAAAAAGAAAGTTGCTCTCTATTTTGTAGAAAGCACCTAAAGGAAAGTTCGAGATATGAGACAAACTTTTGTCGCAACAGCAATCTCTTTAAGTCCTCGATGATAATAGAATGTCAAAGAGGAAGCACTCAAGTCTGTGTGGATATTGCAGAAAAAAAAAGAAATGAAAGAAAGAAAGAAAACAAGTCGTAACGCAAGTATTCGAGCAATGTGCTTGCGAACCACTATTACCTACCCCTTGAAAAAGAATGGCTTCATCATATTCGGTCCCTCTCTCTCTTCCCCCCCCCATGCAAGTAGTATAACCCGTGTGTGCGCGGTTATCGCTACGTGTGCCAACGTCTCAATATTGCCATCTGTGCACTTGGTGTGGAAGCCATTTGCACAGCTTTATACCAATAACAATTTTGTCAACGACTTGAACTTGTGGAAAAATGTCCATGCCCATGGCAATTTGTTCCAAAAGTTTAGTTTATGGTTTTTACGATGTCCTGAGTGAAATAATAATACAATGGTCGCGAACTTTATGGAATCAATTATCTAATTGTTTAAATAAATTGTCAATAATTGGAATTAAAATAATTTTTTTCACAGAAAAAAATTAATTGTTCTAAATTGTCAATAATTGAAATTAAAATAATTTTTTCACAGAAAAAAATTAATTCTTCTAAATTGTCAATAATTGAAATTAAAATAATTTTTTCACAGAAAGAAATTAATTGCTTTAGATTTTTATTAACAAATTCGATTTTTATTAATTTTTTTCTTCATCAGGAATCAATACTAAGTAACACTCCACGAGGTATGGACGTTTTTTACCCCCCATAAGTTTCATATAAATCTCTATTTTTTGAAAAAATGTCATTTTTTCACATAATTATTTTAGTTTTTAGATTGTTATTAACAAATTCGATTGCAACTAATTTTCCTCTTTACTAGGGATCAGTTCTAAGTAACTCTACAAAATATGGACGTAGTCTACTCACATAAATTTCTTAGAAATCTCTTCTTTCGGAAAAAATGTCATTTTCTCCCATAAATTTTTCAATTTTTCAGATTGTTATCAAGAAATTAGATTGTTAATTTGTTACTAATTTTCTTTTTATTACTGACCAATATTGAGTAACTTTTCGAAAGTTCGGACGTGTTTTACCCCTGTAAATTTCTTAGAAAGGTGGATTAAATTTTTTTTCAGATTGTTTCTAACAAATTCGATTGTTATTATTTTTTTCCTGTTAAAATAAATAATAACCAAATTGTTGGTTTAATGTTTAGTTAATCATTATCATTGTGGTAATTTTTCTTCGAGTGATATTTGATTAATATTTAAATATTATGTTTTTAGATTAATATTTTGAACAGAGGGAAAGATTTTATTTTATCTTGTTATTTTTTTCGTGCCTAGATTCTAACGCAGATAATTCTTTCTTCTTCCATCATAACGTGAAATTCATCCATATGAAAGGAACGTTCTGAAAAGAAAAAAATTCCCCCACTCATGGCAATTTGTCCCAAAAGTTTTCCGTATGTTCCAACATATATTGTCCGGAGATATGATACAGAGTCTCGCGCTATCTCATCCCATAATTTCGCATTAAATGAGCCTGATGCGTGTGTATCTTTTTGCGGTGGCGCCCCTTTTCTTCTCTTTTCATGTTTTCACCCTTTTGCCGCTGGCTATTTATGACGCGCCATGGAAAACATTTTCCGTGTATATCACGATACAAACTTACACACCAACTTCTTGAGGGTGGCCAGAAAAGATGCGGAGAAAAAGAAGAAGAAGAAGAAGAAAAAAGTTACAGTGTAGGTCAGTGGGAGGGAGATGAAACGAGGAAAGGAAAACGGGGTAGGAAAATAGATGAGTAGGGGGCGATCGAGGGTGGTTGTGAGAAAAAAAGAACGTGAAACCATACACCTATCTACGTGTGGGAAGAAATCCAGTACCCCAAATTGATGTCTAACTTCCAACAGTTGAGTGCTCTGGTATTTTTACTCTATACGCGAAGTTTCCTTCATGTGTGTGTTTGTGTCTGATATATGTACAATGTTCTTGGGATATGTGAGAGATATTTATCTGCTCCTTGGCAATTACTGGGCCCAATTTATAACACGGACAATGGTTCAATTTCTCAGTGTGTGAAACTCAGAAAACTTCACTTATATATAACAGAAACATCTTCTACTTTTCGTTCTAAAAGGAAAAAAGTTTTCTCTCTCTCTCTCTCTAGGGTTTTTTTTCTTGAAAAATCCTCTCTGTCAGCCTGTTGTAATTACGAACATTAGGAGACGAATTCGTGCCTAGAAATATAAGAAGCAAAAATGGTGGTTGGATGTTTATTATTGTTGATCGTTTCTTATTATATGGATTACAGTTATTAAATGCCGTCCAATATAGTGAAAATTAATCGCCACTAGATTGTCTTAAATAAATAACTAACGCTGAATATTTTAATAGGAATTTTACTGAAATAATAATTTAACAGTAAAATTATCAATTTAAATCCGATAAATTTAATTTAAATACAATAAAAGTTTTTAACTGTCAATAAATTTTCTATATTTTAATTAAATAGTTTAACTACCGTGAGTGAGAGAGAAAGATATAAGCTTTGGATATGAAAGCTGATTAAAGTAAAATTTCACTTTTAATTGATATAAAAGTTTCAGTGGCATATAAAAAGTTTAACCAGGCGATCATTTTCATTTTGAACTGTGATATGAACTTTTTTTTTTTTTTTGTGAGAATTTTTTATGGTGAAAGTTTTAAGTTACGATAGTTTCATTCTCTTGTGTGTGCGTAAAGTCATTTGTGTCTGTCAATAACATAAGTAATGTCATTGTTATAACAAAAGTAATAATGAATTTATGATTGTCGTTAGGAGAAATAGTTGTGGCTTTTGGTCATCAGCTAATACTGCCACGACCGTTAAAACATTGCCCGACTATTTGCGCATGTAGATAGAAATCCTTTCAGCGACTCGTCTCCCTACTGACTATATTCGAATATTACTACTGCCGTTATTGATAAATTGCTGTGAAATACATTCATACAGGTCATATATTGAAACGGAAATTATATTTTTATTATCATTGTTTTGTTAAATTAATATTTATTCAGTATTTTAGTAGTTGTCCAGTAGAAGTAGTCAATTAGACATAAATTATGTCCGAATGAAGACTGACTTGTACTACTGATATTTTAAATTCATGGAAATTTAACCGTTTTCAGTGGTTGTAAAAATTTTTAGTAGTAAGGCGAGGATTTCAATTATGTAAAAGTTATATGTCTTACTGAAGTCTGACTCATACTACTGAAATTTAGAATTTATTTTTAAATTGACCATTTCGTCTGACTTAAACGATGAGTTACTACTGAGACGAAGATTCAAAGTGATGTCTGATTGAAGACTGACTTATACTACTGACATTACAAGTTAGCCTTTTTGTCTGACCTTAACGGACAGTTACTACTGAGACGAAGTTTTAAAGTTGTCTGACAAAAGACTGACCTTTACTACTGATGTTTAAAACTAATAGAAATCTATTTGTTTTCAGTGAATATAAACAATTTTTTAACAGTAATAAAGATTTCATAATTATTTAAAGTTTTTACTGACTAAAGTTTGACTTATACTACTGAAACCAAGATCTCAAGTTGCTAAGTCTGACTGAAGACTGACTTATTCTACTAATATTACAAGTTAGATATTTCGTCTGACCTTAAAAGACAGTTACTACTGAAACGAGGATTTCAAGTTATGTCCGACTGAAGACTGACTTATACTACTGTCATTTAAAATTGTTACGAAAATCTAATTTTTTGAGTGACTAAAAATAATTTTTTAATAGTAACACGAAGATTTCATAATTATTTAAAGTTCTGTCTGACTAAAGTTTGACTTACACTACTGAAACCAAGATTTCAAGTTGCTAAGTCTGACTGCAGACTGATTTATACTACTGAGACGAAGTTTTGAAATTATTTCTGACTAAAGACTGACTTATGCTACTGATATTTAAATTTGGTCGTTTTGTCTGACTTTAAAACACAGTTACTACTAAGAGAAAAATTTTAATTTATTATGCCTAAGCGACGATTGACTGATACTACTGATAATTTCGAATTAATAATTAATTATAGAAATGGAAATGTTTTTATTAAAATTATTTCATGAAATTAATTATATTTATTCAGTATTCTAGATTTTGCTCATTTTGAGATGAATAATTTCTGTTTCAGAAACTCGTGGATCCATGCCACCAATGTTAAATGATAAGCTAGTGTATATATCAGCAAGAATAGAAGAGACTATTGTAATTCCATGTGTTGCCTATGCTAATCCTCGGCCTACAAATAGGTAAGTACTATTTATCAAACACTTTTTTTTTTGTTCTTATTTGATTGTTATTTATTTAATTTTTAATTTTGAAAATTTTCTGATGAAATATTATTTCAAAATCCGACTGAACCTTGAAACTTTTATAATTAATAACAATAGCGTAAAAAATGTAGGATTTAATGTTGAATGTATTTAGATCTATTTTCTCAACTATTTTTGAACTTAAAAAATTAAAATAGACTTTTTCGTCAATTTTAACTAACTGATTTACATTTAGAAAGAATGTATGCACTTTTAGTCGAAATTGGGCTTAAAACAAGACAAATATTTTTCAGTGTTGGTAGATACGAGTCTCTTTCTTTTTCTTTTTAATATAGAGAAGAAGAAAAAAAATTAATTCTCAATTATTCTATATGAAGAATTTAATATTATAAAAGCGCAGTGTGTAGTATTATTTTTTTTATCACGATATGAAATAATGAAAAGTACTTGGACGTTGCATTTGTATTAGAGATAATGTGAGAAGTGAAGGTAACTCGATCTTTGCTGTGAGGGACATTCGTTTCTCTATTTTCCATATTAATGCTAATTTTAAACATAGAATCCACCTCGAGGATCATGCACTTTGATATTCTCTGGAAACGTGAAAACAGCTCCCCAGTTGGTACATCGACTTGCTAGTTCCGGACGTCTGTATTTTCAACCTTGAATGATATTTATCTCTATTTCTCTATCTTCATATTGCTCTCTTTGTTTCATTATATGCCAGGAAAAGGAAGGGAGGGAGGGAGGGAGGCGAGCGCTGGCGGAAAAATATTCGCAATATTATTATTTCCGTAAAATGTTGCTGTCAGTTTGTTATATTAGTTGAGCTATATCAGATGGTCATACATTTTTTATAGAAATAAAATATAGGTAAATTGGAGAATGACGTGATATTGAGTGTGGAAATTCATATTTCAAAATAAGAAATATGGTAAAGAATTTTTCTTGCGATTGATTTTGGTACTTTCGTTTTTTTTTTGGTGTGTTTAGTTTTGATATTTGTGTGATCGTTTAAAAAATAGTTTCTTATAATCCTTTCGGTTATCTTGTTATCTTAAATGAATTTGAAAATTTAAATGCAAAGTTTTATTGCATTGACACTCAAACGAAGTTCCATCAATTTGAAATCGCGGGTAAATGTTTTCCTTTCCTGTTTCAATTGACAAAGTCCAAAGTCTCTTGGATATGTATACACTTGCACACGAATAGACACAAATACAAGAAGCTGAGTAATTCTAATTCACCGACAAAACTAGCTCCTCCTGTGCAAACAGGACATTTCGTATCGCAACAAATCTTTTATCCCAATGGCAAAGCCCGAATCAGTGTCTCGTTCACTGAGTGAATTCCGGAATGCTGATGTTACATCGGTCGGTGGTTTCGCCGCAAGTCAATTGACCTTAGATAGTTTGGCAACCCGTGGAGCGCATCCTTTCGATCTTGCTTACTCTGCTTTAGTCGAGGAGGAAAAAGAGAGAGAGAGAGAGAGAGAGAGAGAGAGAGAGAAGGAGGGAAGGAAGGTTAGAGAATAGACAGGCTGTACGTTTATATATCTATAGATAATCGAATTTACGGAGGGAAATTGGTGAAGTCGAAGATAAGGCTGGTGTATGGGAGGAGAAGCAAGCATGATGAGAGGAAGGAAAATAGACAAAGATAATGTGACATGAAAGGAGAGAGAGAGAGAGAGAGAATGCTGAGAAGCAAAAGAAAATAGTTTGAGACGAGAAAATATTGAAAGAATTAATAGCAAAGGTACCAGTTAATTATTGCATAAAGAAAATGTCCCTTGACATTAAATTAATAAATTAATTAAATTTTCCACATTAAAATAATTTTTTCTGATTTTAAATCTATTTTAAATTCATCTAACGTTTTAAGCAAAACGTATTTTTAAAATCATTTTTTTTTTCGAAATCGAAATTGAGAAAGTTTTATAATTGGAATTTTACCAGCAGCAGTAAAAGTGAGTTTTACTTCGATATTACTTTTCCATGATGGTAGAATTTTATCTATCAGTGAAAAAATCCAGTTCCAGTCAGACGTTGCGAAAGGTTGTTAATTTGCTTATCAAAGTGGAGAAAGTTGAACATTTTTTACTTCCCTTTATCTTGCTGTCAGTAGTAAAAATAATTCTTTGCCAGACAGAATAAACGTTGTAGTAAAAGCACGTTTCTGTCAGACAATTCAAAAATTTTTTTTTATTATTTTTTTTATTTTGCTAGTATGTAAAAGATTCTGTGTATAATTTAAAAATAGTCGAAATCTTGTGTCTCAAGATTGACTTATACTACTGATATTTGAAAATTGATTGTATTGTCTGACTTAAACGAACTGTTACTACTGAGACTTTGTTCAAACTTTTAATTCTCAGATATGGGCGGGTGGGGACACTGGCTATCAAAAGTTAATCAAAAAAATTCGAATTACTTTCATTTTAAAGAGCTAGTTTAACCTAGCCGATTTTAAATTATGTCTGACTAAAAACCGATTTATACTACTGGAATTAAAAATATTTCTATTTTGTCTGACTGAAGACTGACTTATACTACTGTTACGAAGACTTCAAGTTATATCTGACTAAAAACCGATGTATACTCCTGAAATTAAAAATATTTCTATTTTATCTGACTCAAGACTGACTTATACTACTGTTACGAAGATTTTAAATTATGTCTGACTAAAAACCGATTTATACTACTGAAATTAAAAATATTTCTATTTTGTCTGACTGAAGACTGACTTATACTACTGTTACGAAAATTTCAAGTTATATCTGACTAAAAACCGATTTATACTACTGAAATTAAAAATATTTCTATTTTGTCTGACTGAAGACTGACTTATACTACTGTTACGAAGATTTCAAGTTATATCTGACTAAAGACTGACTTATACTACTGAGACGAAAATGTCAAGTTATTATCTCTGAATGAAGTCTGACTTATACTACTGAAACGTATATTTCAAGTTGCGTCTGACTAAAAACTGACTTATACTACTAATATTAAAAATTGATGGAAATTTACTTATTTTGAGTGACTCTAAAGAATTTTTAAATAGTAAGAAAATGATTTCAATTGTTTAAACTTTTTTCGGATTAAAGTTTGTCTTATACTACTGATACGAAGATTTCATCTTAGATCTGACGAAAGACTGACTTATACTACTGACATTTGTAGTATTTTAAATTAAGATATAAAATAGGTCTCAATTTTACATTCTTTAATTTAGATCTACAAATGTTTTGTTTTCCCGCAAGTTTATAATATTCAAATTTAAGCTTTAACATTCTAAAAGATATTCCACGAATATTACATTTTAATGTTTCTCAAATAAAATTTCGTTCATATTGTGTGTAAATATTGTCGCATCAAAGAAATAGTTCACAAATGTTAATGAAAGATGTCAAGTTATTGAAGAAGGAAGAAAAGAATCACTGTGGTACATAGATAGACATTACGACAAAAGAACAATATGTAGAGACAGATTGAAGAGAGAGTAAAGAGAGAGAGAGAGAGAGAGAGAGAAATAGGATATGGGGAATGTGTCGGTAGTGAGAGAGAGGAGTTCGAGATGGAACTGGTTCTGGCGGTAAACCCTCAGACTCCTTGGTGAGTCAACTTGTGGAGTATGGTCTGAGGGTGAAGGTGGATGAAGGGTAGAGAAACTAGGTAGGTACGTGGGATAGGTGGTGAACACAAGCACGGAATACCTAGTGACGTCGACGTACACGTAAACGCGGAATATTTGATGGGCTGTCAGAAGCAGTCTCTGTAATCAGCGGTCGGTTTGTTTGCTCTACCTATATATACAACTCTCTCTATATATGTATACACACTTCCGCGTACATCTATCTGCTATCTTCCTTTTCCACTTCCCCCTCCCTCCTTCACCTCCTTATCCATCCTTTCCATAACAAACTATCTCCCTCTCTCTCTCTCTTTCGTTTTCATATTTTCCTTAACCAACTATCTCCCTCTCTCTCTCTCTCTCTTTCGTTTTCATCTCTTTTCAACATCCAGAAAAATGACACGCGACAAATTGTGTTGCATATCATATATTGAGTCATAATTATTTTTGTTTATTGGATTTTAATAAATCATCTTGACCACTCTTTTTCGACTGACTCATATATACCTAATGTATAGAAAAGTTTCCTGCTCCTAGGATTTGAGAGCAACGAGAGAGTTGGCGGAACAGAAATAAGGGAAGAATGTGGATGGAAGATTTAATGAATTGCGGGAAACGAGGTTCTTGATTTTCGAAAAGTTAGGGATTTGTAGTTTGGGGAAATGAACTTTTTTTTCATTGCTGTGTGAGATGAAAGAGGAGGGAAGATTTATAGGACGTTCGTCGAATGAAGGAAATGTTGTTGATGTGATTAAGGAGAGTTACTCGTTGCTTGAAGAATTTTATATCTAGGTGGAAAAACAAGTATTCTTATAAGTTTCCGAATCACTTCTTATAAAAGTTAAATATATATATTTATATATGTATATATACATAGATTGTGAAAAAAAGTTTAATGAAATGCATTAAGTGGAAAATTTTAATGAAAACGTAACTTCCATTTTTTTCTTCAGTCGATGGTGCCATTGCGTGAAGAAAATTGAACCCTAGTTTACTTGACTCTGTTTAATGGAGACGTCTTTTCTTCATTTTTTTTTGTTTTTCTCGTTTTCGTTCATTTTTTTCTCTTTTTTTCGATTCTCATTCAGTACTTCTTTTTCTTCTTCTTCTGTTTCTTACAAATTTTTTTATCCAGCTGTTTCAAGCGAAATAATTTTTAAAATAGTTTGTTAAATTATAATTATTGCTTTCTCATAGGGAAGCTTTGTATTTTTATTATTATTCTTATTATTATTATTTTTTTTTTCTATCACAAACTTCGGAAACTGTTTCTATCGGAATATTTTTTTCATTAAAAATTTCTGTTATAAAGAATAATGACTATATATTTTAATGAAGAAAATAGTTGTAATGAAGAAAAATTGCAAAAACTTTGTTTCTACTTTATTTTTTTTAAATAATACTAATAATAATAATAATAATAATAATAATATAAAAAAAATAATAATAATAACAATAATAATAATAATAACAATAATAATAATAATATAATAAT
>JUFY01028473.1:0-14280 GCA_001855655.1 Leptopilina clavipes | reverse complement strand
ATGTATATTACACAATATATTATTTATGCTAAAATTATTAAATTAAATTGAATATTTAAAATATACCGGTAATGTTAGATTTTATTTGAAAATTGTTCTTACCGCGTAGTAATTTTTCTATGTCCATTTTATCTAGTGACACTTTAAGAAAGCATTTATGATTTGAGAACTCCATGCGAGCGTAGCGTAATGGTTAGCGTGTTAGACTTCGGTGCGTTATTATTAAGATAGGCGTAGGTTCGAACCCCAAGCGTTAGAAATTTTAAACTGTATGTATAATAAAAAATTGTGTTAAGTGTATTAAAAAATGTGTCAAGTGTACTATAGGTGAATTGTATCTAGTATATTTATATTTTGCAATTAATTAATATTTTTTTATTCATATTAATTGAAAATATCATTTAAATAGTTTTTGTTCCAAGCCGTTTGTCAGGCAGTAGAATGCCAGCACCCAGTTGGCCAATAAATTAAAAATCCTTAGTCGGTAAAGTGCCAGTTCCCAGCCGGTTGAATTATACTTAGAACGGCTCTTCACAGCCGGTTACTGGGCGGTAGAATGCCAGTACCGAGCCGGTTGGCAGCGCGCTCCTGGCCAAGTCATCTTTCGGAATAATGCCCGTTCTCGTTCGGTTGGCAGGCGGATCCCAGCCAGTACAGTTATTCCGACGTCGGTACGGGCCAGGATCCGCGCCAGTTGAAAATTTCCGCCTGGGTATTAGCAATATGATGCGATGTCGGCAACTCGCTATCAATATTGATATTAATAATCATTAAAAATAATAATTGGCTGGTTGAATGAAGAATATTTTTTATGTTCAATGATGAAAGAAGATACATTTCTATTAAAAGTCTGTTGAATTTATTGATTTACATACTTCAATTTCGGATCTAAGACTCGCATCAGCAAAAAATTATATTTACTTACCATAACAATTCGTTTCTATATTACGAAGGATTTCTTAAGTAAAGTTGTTTTTAGTAAATATTATTAAAATTATCCATAATTACTTCAAGAGAATTAAATTGAATGTAATTTTAATTATAGTTGTAGACTAGAATATGTATTGCAAAGAAGAAATTAGACACACGACAAGTGATCGAGGTTAGCTTTTAGCCTCATTTTAACCCTTCTAATACACTTCTCCATCTCCTTCTGTAATATTATTATTCAGAGTGTCACTAAAAGGGTTAATCGTTTAGTGTCCAATGTGTTTAAAAGGGTTTTAGGAGCACAAAATAACAAAATTATTTTATTTATATAAAATATTATAAATCAATGACGATAAATGTAAATTTTAGTGCAAACAGAAGCAATTCAATTACTGTAATTCATTTTATTTGATATATTCAACAGAATTTGACTGACAGACAAGATAATGTTTTGACTGTTAACTTATAAACTCACAAATACACACACAACTGTGGGAGGAAAATTACTAAAATTATTCTCTGCATTTTTCGTATCCCGCTCCAAAAAGCTTCGTGACTCTCTTAAAAATATGCGTGTTCGGGGACCCTTCTTTCATTGCAAAAGCAAAACGATCTCTTCCCTCGCATCGCACGAAATTCATCCAATCGAGTGGCACAACATCATTTATTTCAATTTTACTCAGTCATGAAAATTTCTAATGAGAATAAAGTTCTCAATAAAAATGAATTTCCTTCTTCCCACAACTATTATATATAAAAGTTTTATTCAAAATTCGTTTCTTTCTTTTTCTTTATCAGCCTCCATAATTTGTATTTCGGTACCTATAAGTGATTTTATAAAAACTTGGAATATATTCGACAATCAGTTAAAGTTCGTTATAAACCAGTGGCTATGTTAATCTCATCGACACATTTGCTCGAATGTGATACAGCCCGGTTTCATTAACTCTTGAAATACAAAGCGTGCCGACATGATCACTTTGAAAGTCCGAAGCTATTCGACAGCTTCTCTCAGCAGGACCTTAACCAGATCACCGGATGTCATCGACACCCTTTATATTCTATTCAACCATCTTATTCATAGTGGTCTGTCAAATTAGGCATCAGTCTGATGTCTATATATTCAATTGCCTTGAAAAAACTTTAGTTATTCTTTTTTCTCTCGGCTGGAAAATAAAGTCAAAGTTTTTTCATTTTTTAATTTATTTTATTTGCTATTATAATTAATTGACACTTAAGGCCTACAGACTAATTAGTTGTAGAGAAAAGAAAAGAAACAAAGTAAATATGGTTTGGCGTGAATTGAAAAAATAAAAAAGTCTTTCGGGTATATTATTATTATATGAAGATTAGCTACACTGTTAGAAATCGGCCTACAACTTTCACCATAAAGTTAGAAAATATAAAAGTTGAATAGTGCGAAACGCAACTTGTACTTTTTTCAAAATCAGAAATATTCCCCACACTACAAGAATCTCATAATTAAACAGATAACACCTGGAAAAATACATTGCCGATTGCGATTGGTTGCTTCACAAACGGGAAGGGGTATTTTCGCTTGAATCGCTCCACTGGTGTAGGGACTCTGAATTTCGGCAAAAATATCCGTTCTCATCATCACTTATTGTATCAATTGCACTCTTCAGGCACAAAAAAGATTGAGCAGGAAAATAATTATTTACTTTAAACCAATGTAATAACTTCCAAGCTTGCATAGAATCCCTACCCCAAAATATAATATGAAACGGAATATTTGTATGCATTCATACATTTGTCCTATAATTTTTCTAATTCAATCTCAGCAAGTTTTTATTTCAATCTTGTTAATTATCCTTATTGTGTATTCACACTTTCGAAGATTGAAAATATGTAATTTCAATCTTTCTGTGTAAAATTGTAGACAGTGTTTTTGTGATTTTTTGTTATATCACCCTTGCTATTACACCTGAAAATGTACTTGAAAAATGCACGAGATTATACTCATAAGGACTTGGATGGTTCATGAGCAGTAAACACTCTGTCGTTCTCATCAATATTTCATGTAACCTAAACATGAAACGCGACGACCCCACCTTACAGAAGCGATATACTAAGTGGTTTCGCTCATAAAGCTCAAACAACTCAGAATCATAGATCGTCGTCAACTGTATTCACACAAGACCACTTTACGCTGCATGTTTCACGCCGAGTCGATATGTAAGTGGCCCCGATTAAGGGGATGTTGTGAAAATTTAATTCTTTTACATCCTCTTGAGAGCAAATATTATTTCTTGTTTTTGGATTTCAAGTGTTCAATTGAAATCTCGAGTTCATTTATTTATTTATACAAAATGTATTCGAAGGAAATTTGCAGTTTGGGTTGAAATTAATTTAAATTTCTTTGAGACGAATAAATATTTATCGCTGAAAAGTTGAAAAATTAACAACTCATTCACTTTAATCCACGATAACAAGTAAATAACCCAACAGTGTAGCTTAGGATTAAAGGGATAAAAGGAAAGTTGCTATTCATGTCTGAAAGAAGAATGAAAGATATAGCAGAGAGAAGAGCAGAGAGTTGATAAAAAAGTAAAAAGACAAAAAAAAGTGTAGTGTCACATTACCGGTTAGGCCCTGAGCAATATCTTTTTCTCTTGTTTTATCATGAGGTCCGTAAGGCCGAACGGCCAATAAAATTAAGAGACACCAACGACCGTGACGCGCCGCGCCGGTGGTAAAGATCGAACGGGACGCGCCTGGCTAATCTCGATGAAAAACAAGTACCTGGACTTGGGACTATTTGCGAGTGCGTTCCTGTGTCCCAACTCGTGATAAATCATTCCTCACATTCTAAAGGTTGTAAAATCATTTAATGTAAGCACGTATTTTTTACACACATATACCATACTTTTTTATAATCGTGAAAAGCCGCGTGCAAAAATCGCAATATTTCAATCGTCCATATATACATATGTACGCCAACCCCCCTATTGGTTTTTAACTCTTTTTTATAAATTTCAAATTTATATTAGTTTAATTATTTTTAATTGTTATCGGTTTTATTTTTATTAGTTTTACATTACTGTAAAATATTAATATTGGTTTTTAGCCAATTTAATAATAATTAATTAATGATTTTTAATTTAAATCTTTTTTGTAAAAGTTTATATTCTTTTTTCAAAACTTTTTGCACTGACAACCTAAAATAAAAAATAAATGTCAGTTCTGAATTCGCATGTTTTCCAAATCTCAACTAAAACTGCAGGTTTCTCAAATGTTTCTTCAAATTTTTTTAAAAATTTCATGTTAAAAAATAGACAAAAGAGATTTAACAAAAAATTGTTAAATTTTCCCTCCGCAAGTATTAAATAAATTATAATAAAGCAAATACAATCTACACATACATTCGCACATAAAAAATGAAATGGTTTAGAATCAACAAATTTTAACATCAAATAAATGTTCAATAGAAATATGATCGATCTGTTCTTGCACGCTCGTATAAAGAATGGCACCGGCTCTCAATAATAATTCAATCTCGATTAGAGAGATCGGCATAAGTTTATAATAAACAAACTAATAGAAAAATACAATAAAATACTCATCCAAGTGCCAGAGTCGCAAAAATGGGATGAAACAGCTCGACGTGGGGAGCCTCGAGTGACGCTATCGGTCCATTGTCCAATTTCTTTTCTCCATCCAAATGCCAATATTGTCAAATCCATGTTTGGACGAAATCAAATTATACAAACACAATAAAACGATTTAGATAAAATTCAGCTCATTAACTAAAAAAGGGGGAAAAGTCCTACCTTTCCGTGTCCTCGGCCGGCACGTGAGAGCATATATAGCCGTTGTCCTAAATTGCGCCGAAAAATGTCAATGATTTAAAGGTCAAAATTGTGAAAAACCTGAATGTCGACAATAAGTGTGTGAGAAAAAGATTGTGATGATCCCTTTCATCCCATTCTCCATATGAGCGTGGTACTGATTGTGTTGAATTGTTATTTTGTGGGAAACTAAAAAAAAGATTAATTTTTATAAATTACTAATGTCACTTTTGAGACCTCTTAATAATCTCAAAGTATTTTATAAATTAAATAAATAAATATCAACATTTTTGATGCACCTCACTGGCCTTTTCAATATTTAAAATTTTTCCACAATATTCCAATGGTGTATTGTTTTGAGTTTATAATTTATTAATAACTTGAATAGAATTACGTAATGAATTCATTACGTAATTCTATTCAGTGTCCGCTGAGCCACCAATATACTTGGACACCGCTGGGTTGCACCAAAGTTGAAAGAACTCTTAATACACGTAAAAAAAAGTTTTGTTGATGAAAGTCTACTTGACATTTTTCAAGAATGGAAAATAACAGTAAAATTTAAATTTATCACTAGTTTTAATTAATCTATTTAATAAACTGTCATAACAAAAGCTACATAAAGAGCTTACATTGAAGAGTGGAACAGCTGCTGCATGTTATATGGCATAAGACGCAAACATTAAAACAAAATAAATGCTTATATGTATGAATGTTTGAAATTTGTTGATTCAAAAGTTAGTAAACTAAACTATTTTTTTAAAGAAGATAAAAGCAATTGATGTTTTAATTTAACAGAATGATGCGGAAAAATTCCCTAAATCCCACTTGACATATAACTGTCATTTAATGTAAATATCATTTCGAAACAGATCTTATTTTGTACAAAAGTCAATCATGTGACATAAATTTCACTTGCTATAAACCGCACATTGCATCGTCGGCGCTGGTTTTACTTGCAGATTTGCAAGTGTGTGACTTTAATGTCAAATGAGAATCATTTCAGGTAAAATTTATGTCAAATTAGGATCATGTCAAGTGAAATATTTTGCCAAGTGTTTATGTTAAGTGTGATTTGAAGAATATTGATGCACCTCAAGTAAATAAACTAATAATTTAAGATTGATTAACTTAAAAGTTACATTTAGGCTTTCCATATTAATATATCTAAAAAAATTCTCTAAAAGGTTTCATGTTTGTCATCAAAACCATGGAGGATAAACTATACAGGAAACCAATGTTTTATAAAAAAAAAAAATATGTCTAAAATGCTCTTTGGTATTCTCTGATTAGTGGCTGCGGTTTAAACGACCAAACGTGAAACCGGAGTTATTTCAGAGGTGCGAAACTGAGTGGTTTGTTTTGCATGAAGACATAGAATTTTTATTGTTTTAGAAGAGTCTCAGGATGAGTTTGAAAACATTAAAAATTTTGAAAAATATTTAAAAAACAAATTTTTTACTTTGAGCCCTGCGCATGCTAAATATTTGCTAATGTTACATAGTATATAGTTTATGCATAAGAAATGACCACTTCTTCAAATGATATTTTTAATAATAAAATGCAATGAAAATTGATTGAGAATATATATGTTGTCAAAAGACATGTAAATTTATATCTATAACAATTATTAAAAGTAAAATGCCTTTGTTTAGAATCATATCATGAACAATAACTTTGACTGCCTGCCGTTTTGTTAATGCTTAGTACAAGAAACCATTAAGATAGACGAGACCAATTAGCTTATCAATATATATGTACACCGCAATATAAATACTTGCTACCGGGATAACTGACTTATTCATTATTTTCAAAAATTAAAGTTATAAATATCCAAAATTGTTAAGTATTTTTTAAAATTATTTTATTTCCAATTTCAGAAAAGGTTGTTTAAAAATTTGATTAGTATTTTGTTAATATATTAAATAGCAAAAACTACAAAATCATTTTATAACTATAACAATTCATTAATTTTTTGTACATATTTGTGGGCCCTTTGTACATATTTATACTAAAAATGGAAATAAAATTTCTAAATTATTTTCCAAATAAAAAAAGGAACAGGTATCAATTAAAAGAACTTGTTCCATATAAATATCATTGTATTTATAATTTTGTTACAATTCAATAAATATTTTGAATCATATTTACAATTGCATTGTCGAAGAAAACAAATATTCATTGATAAATTCGCAGTTGCGAATAAATATTCTCTTTTTAATTTAATACACTCATGCGCATTTAATGTATATACTTTGAAGAATGTTCGACAAAACTGCCGTCGCAAATATAGAAATGCTCACTCGCGTCTTATTTACAAAGAAACAATAACAAATAAATAACTCTATAAAGAGTAAACAAATTTCATTTCGATTATTCGCCTTTTAAAAATATTTGATTCAATATTTTAAAAGAAATTATTATAATTAATCAGTTTGTCATTAAATGCCCAAACGATGTCTGTTTTATAATACAGTCTGAATCTCTTCTTGGGAATATATATATAATATGTAATAAATATTTTAAAAAATTTTCTTTTTAAAGAAATGCACTAAAGAACAATTTTTACTTGCCTCAACGAAATATTTCATATTTTGCAGAAACTTATTGTGTAGAAAAGAAAACCACATTAGATATTTGCTTTTTATTTTGTTTCTGTCAGAAGGGCACACATTTAAGTATGTTAGATTTTAAATTATTGGATTAACTAGTTGTAAATTATACAATTCTTTCATCGTTAGTCGAGTGATCGCTCTCTATGTACTTTTTTCAGCGATTTAAATGTTACAATTAAATATCACTTGAAAACTTTTTGACACTATAAAAAAACATTTTGCAACTAAAGATTTTCAACAAATAAATATATTTAAACGTGGATATTAAGGACGGTTGTTTAACAAATTTATGACTAGTTCATTTTATGTTGAAAAAGATAAAAAACTTTTAAATCTAGAATACACATAATAGCTCGACTATCGACGGCGAATTAATCTTATTACTCTCTCATACAAAAAGAAATTTCAATTATGTAGTCAAATTGAAATGGCAGAAAATAGATATTTGCAAATTAATTCAATATTAATTTTTCAGTAATTAGATTACAGATTATTATGTAATGAAACTTGATGAAAGCAAAATTTTGCTGCATTTCTTCCTGCAACTTATAAACAGACAGTTTATTAGTCACTAAATTGTTGCCTACTATATTCAACTAGTTGTCGAAATAATCCACATAACTCACACTTGACTCGTCATTCATTTGTGTACATTTTCCACTAAGGAAACAACTTTCACTGATGTGCTTTTACGTTTTATACACGACACTAATTTGGGCATATTGGCATGGACATGATGATGAATCATGACCCAATCACAGCACCACGAATTACATTTTTAAATTGTAGCTTCAGCTCAATTTATTTATATAAAAAGAAGCAACTTATAGCAATACTATCCGAATATTATGTATATTAATTGAACGCTTCTTTTTGTAGTTCCATTTTTATAACGTTGCTTTGTACGTTATTGCAATAAAAATTCATTAAGTTTTCTTCTATTTATAAAACCAAAAGTGTTTAACACCTTTTGACACTGGGTTTAATGCACTACTGCTTTAATGGCAACTTTAAAAGATCCAAATCAAAACAATTATGCTTATTTTCTTCAAACCCTAATATTTGTAAATTTCATTCGAAATTAATAATATTTTTTACAAATGTTTGAAATCGAATGCGGACTATAATTTTTCCAAAGCTCGGCTATTGGTCAGCAGTTCCCTTGTTAATCTCCAAACTTGCTTGGCTGCGTTCTCCAAGCCACTGGGAGATTTTCCCTTAAAGAGATCTAAATTTGGAAGAAAGTAATGTGGACACCTTCTGCATTGTAGACACGAAATGAGTTGTAAAAAGATTCCATTGATTCTGTCTGCTAGACAAGTTTCATCCCACTCGGCTTCATGCGGATGCTTCTCGCACTCATACAGCAAGAGGGTTTTCATGTGGTAGCTGGTGACGGGATTTCCCGGAAGATCCAGATGCCGATCTCGAAGGGTCTTAAGAATACTCAGACATCTTTTCCTGCTAGCTCCTTGCAGAAGCCGATTTTCAGCATCAATGAAAGACAAAGCCCAGGCATCACCCTCCATGGCAGATTGTTTGCCCTGGAGTCCGATGCACTCTTTCGAGAGCATGTCGAAGCCCTCGGCTTTAACTTCAGCGACAATATTTGGATGCGGCCAGGGTATGTGCGGAATGGGCCAGTGTGACGCCGATCGCGGCCAGAGACCGGCGCACTTGAAGGCCGGGGTGATCTGTACCACATACCTCTCCCTGATTCGCAGCTTCACTTCCGTCGTGTCGGCGATCATTTTCACTGAATCCCTGTAAGCACATTTGTCACAGGCCTGGGCCACCAGAGTCTGAAATCGAGACCTGATCTTCCTTGCAGAAAGGTATCCAGAGGCTGTGATAAACTCTACCCACAAGGACATGGATCTCTTTCTTCCATCACTTAGCTTTAGAACAGCGCATCCAGGAAGGGTACCATCATCAACAAAGTTGAGCACACCCATTTGATTCAAATATATAACAATCTCAAACTCGGTGGGCGAGATGACATCCAGACCATCGAACCTCCCATTATAGTCTGTCAATGATGAAATAAACCTTGGCTCTTGGACTTCTACTTCCTTGAGAACGTCTTGCACAACTCGGCAAACTTCTTGAATCGTCTTGGCTACCTGGTTCTTACGGGACATGACCCGCTCTCCAAAGTACTTGTTAATTTGGTAAGCCATCTTTGTAGAGGCAGAAAGCATATCCGATGGCACCAACATCATTCAGATATTTCAATATTGGTCGATTTTAGTTTGGAAAATCACCTCAACATTTCACTCGAGGGTGCTATTCAACACCAAACTACTTCTTTCTCCGCGTCTAAGTCATTTCCACTGATGCAGGGGAAATTATGAACGCAAAAAAGTAAAATAACTTTTTCCAGTTGGGACCCTCGAGGCGAACTGAAAATGCGCGACGCTCCGAGGGCCTCGAGACTGAAGTTGAATGCAGACTGTGGCAGCGGCCACCACCACGCAGAGAAAACTCCTTGAGCAAGGCAGGTGATACTCCACGCCTCCGCGAGCGTGGCCACACCATGAGACGCGCATCTGCTACCAATGGACGAACCTCGGGGAAGATTTAACCTCGCCTATTTGCGCCGCCCTCAAACATCGATCCTACCAACTCACCCCACCTCGAATAACACACATGCAGTCTATACATACTATACCTAAATTATGGCTAGTGTATTGTGCCCTCCACGCAGTTTCAGATCCTTACTTTATTCTATATGGCTATGAATTATGCAGGACGCTTTCTTACTCCAAGGCTTCGGCCAGGGTGAGATTGAACACGAGAACTCCCTTATTTATTTCCAAAGTTTCGATATGGCGAATGCCGCACGTGAGTAGTCTATACTCGAGGATTATCTGCCTCGAGTACCTGAAGCTATCGCGTTACAGTTTCAAGTTTCGAGTGACATGAGTCATTCTACTCGATTTACTGTATTTCTTTTTAAAATAATTGTAAAACGATTCACATTACGAGTTTTTATGTATTTTCCATGCGCAATTGCACAATATGGAAATCTACAAAATCTGTAATCTATGAAAAGTTTTGCAAGAGGAAAATTGAAAGAATTATACTAGTTTCTTCATGCGCATTAATTTTTAGATACCTGCAAATAACATTTTTTTCTCAATTAAGATAACTTGTATACATTTACCAAGAAAATTGAATGGATTATCGACTCAGGCAGCACTATAGAAGAAATCAGTTTACCGTGTCCAGATAGAAATTTTTGTTTCATAATGAAATCACAATGAAACTCACAATCCTTAACTGGTGGCCAGGAGTTCAAGAGATGCTTTTGTTAAGGGAAGTGTTATACGAAAAGATGTAGTTGTAAAGCCGAAAGCTTATTATGTAACTAGAAATGTCATGGCTCTGGTCCTTGTCAAAATAGACAATTTTTTTATCATTTCCTACTTTGACCAACACGTTGTGGTAAATGGTCAAAGTGCACTGAACAAAGAAAAGTATACTATGTTCACATTTACCTTTCTACTAACACCTGTTTTAATTAATAGCGACTTTGCCAAGGTCCATTGTGATTAGTTTGGGAAATACGGAGCAGGATTATTAAGATCGACAAAATCTGATGAATTCGATCGGGTATCAACAAGGTATCAATTATAGATTTAGGAGACAAATAAAATGGTCGAGTTTATTTGTTTCTCACGAGTTTAAATTATATTCTCATTCTTTGCCTTTTTCCCTTTCATTCAGAAAAAAATTTATTTAAATCAAATAAATATTTATTGAGGTTACGTAAACTTTACTTAGAATAACCTGAAATTAGCAACAAAATATTTTGATTACATGTAAACTTAGACTTTTAAATCTATCTAATGTGCCTGGGATAGATTTAAAAGTCTAAATTGCAAAGTCAACAATTTTTTTATATTTTATTTAAAAGAAGTAGATTCTCGCAATTTTGATATACGCAATCTAGAAACATCCATTTTTTTCATTGGGACTACTCTGTTTCTCTTGAGAAGAGTTTAAAAAATACACCGCGAAAAAAATAGTAATATTAACCATGTAAATATGGTTATTTAAAGGGATTACTAGTTTTTGTAGGTTAAATAAACTACAAATTTACACTGTAAAAAATCTTTTAGGGAATTATCCATCTACAAACTGTATTTATACACTGTAAAAAATTTCTAGGGTAATTTTACCAAAAATGTTTTGGAAGTAAAATTTACCAAGAATTTGTAGGTAAAAATACACAAAATTTTTGGTAGTTTTACTCAGAGCTTTAAGAAAAGATACCCATGAAGTTTTAGGTAAAAATGCACAAGATTTTTGGTACTTTTACCCAAACATTTTGGAAAAAATACCCATGAAGTTTTAGGTAAAAATCCATAAAATTTTTGGTAAATTTAACCAAATATTTTGAAAAAGTACCTAAAAATTTGCAGGTAAAAGTACAAACTTTTTGGTAATTTTATATAAAATTGACGGAAAACTTACCCAAAAATTTTTAGGTAAAATTACATAAGCTTTTGTATTTTTACCCAAGATGATTTGAAAAAATACTTAAGAGTTTTAAGGTAGAATTACACAAACTTTTTGGAAAAATACCCAAAAACTTTTATGTAAATCACCTAAGCGTTTAATATTAGAGGAATGTCGAAAATAGGAAATTAAAAAAATCTTTATTTTTTTGTGAATAATTAATATATATATTTTTATGATATACACTTAGACTTAGACTTAGACACACACGCGCACACAATACACACAACTTAGATATGTTGCTATCTAGCAATTATAATAAGTCCTTTAAAATTAATATTGTTGTTAATAATTTTATGCTCATTTCTGGTTTAAAACTATATTTCCTTTGTGTCCAGTGAGAGGGTTAACATCTATCCTGCTGTAAATAACAGATT
The DNA here is from genome assembly GCA_001855655.1 of Leptopilina clavipes. Lineage (NCBI taxonomy): Eukaryota > Metazoa > Arthropoda > Insecta > Hymenoptera > Figitidae > Leptopilina > Leptopilina clavipes. The sequence continues at coordinate 2,025 of JUFY01028473.1, read as the reverse complement.
GAAACATAATTAAAATGTAATTACAAAGTGAAGTAAAAAATATGGTATTCTTTCATGCTTAACTATAACACTTATAAATTTAATTACATTCTTTTATAAAACTTACCGAATATGTAATCCTAAAAATTTCAAAATTAAAACGACACTTTAAACTATTAAAACTTTTTATCACGCACGGTTGTGGTTCGTCTCTGACAAATGCTAGAAAGCAACTGACACTTGAGGCTTTTCTCATGAAATTTCTCAGAAAATGTTAAAACTTTCCGAAAATTTCCAGTGTTTATTTCCAATACAAAATTTCACAAACTTTTTGTCTGAAAAAATCTATAAGAAAAAAACGGGTATAGAAAAACTCATAAAAGAGACTCGTTCGTAACCAAAAACCTTCATGGCTGGTCATCCTAAGTCAAACCAGATGTGAGAAACCTTTCAGAATAAGACAATTTTCAAAATTTTATATTTTTACAGAAAAACGAAAATATTTTACGGAACACTATATAATTATATAGTACTTATATATTTATAACAATTAAAAATAATAAGGTATTAATTTACTAATTTTTGAAAATAATTTAGGAAATATATCTAAACAATTTTGATAAATAATGCACAAATGTTAAAAAATTACCAAAACTTTTGGGAAAAATAACTTCACGCAAATAATTACCCAAATAAGCAATAACTTTCCCCAAAATAATAGGAAAATTTTGCAAATAATTAGGTAAATATACACAATTTTGGTAAAATTAGCAAAAAGTTTAGAATAAAAAACTTTACCTAAAATAATTGGAAAATTTCCTAAGAAATTACGTACAGGTTTTGGAAAATTTTCAAAATAATTGTGTAAAAATAGACTATTTGTGTAAAATTACAAAAACTTTTAGGAAAAATACCTTTACCCAAAATAATTGGAAAATTTCCTAAGAAATTGCACACAGATTTTAGAAAAATTCCCAAAGAATTGGGTAAAAATACATAATTTTGGTAAAATTACCAAAACTTTTAGGAAAAAATCTTTACCCAAATTAATTGGAAAATTTTCTAAGAAATTACTTATAGTTTTTGAAATTTTTTCCAAATAATTGGGTAAAAATACACAATTTTGGTAAAATTACCTAAACTTTTAGGAAAAATACCTTTACCCAAAATAATTGGAAAATTTCCAAAGAAATTACCTAAAGGTTTTGGAAATTTTTCTAAATAATTGGGTAAAAATGCACAATTTTTGTAAATTTACCAAAACTTTTAGGAAAAGTACTTTTACCCAAAAAATTTGGAAAAACTACCCAAGAAATTGTAGGAAAAATTACCAAAATTTTTTACAGTGTACAAGCTGTACCAAAAAATTCTGAAAATTGGAAATTATTATCTGTTAAGTCTACTAGCGGATTGTTATAATAACTTACGAAACAGTTTTGTTGTGATAACAATAAATTTGTTCCGACAACAAAAATTTTATTACAGTAACAAACCCGATTTGTTAATTCTATATTAAAAACAATCCGCTTAGTAGATTTAACCATTCCTTTTTCTCCGTGTGTGAGCGATCGGATTGGATTCCTTAGAGTTTTAATTGTATTTTAAGGTTTTTTTCCGATTTATAAAAGGCGCAGAACATCTAAAAAAAATTGTTTATAAATAATATATTATATAATTATTAAAAATAAACTTTTTAAAAATTTCCTAATTCTAAACGGAAGTTTTTATCATCCCTTTTGTTGCATCCTTGTTTTATTGAAATCGATTCATTCATTTAAGAGAAATAAACTTTTGTTTAGAGTGACAAAAAAAATTCATTTTACAATAACTTTTGTAAAAAAGAAATGTATGTTTTTTGTTTTAGTACACTACCAGCGCGAATTGTGCGACCGCTACTTTTTCATCACTATAAAAAATCGTTTTTTTTCTAAAATATAAAAATTAAAATTTTGTCTCTTTAATACATTAAAATGTATTAAAATTGTGCAAGAAATGGGCCCTATAAAAAAGGATTGTGTTTAATTTTTAAATGAGATATCGCAAAAA
>JUFY01028472.1:0-10876 GCA_001855655.1 Leptopilina clavipes | reverse complement strand
ATGAATTATTATTGAATTATTATTATTATTATTTTTTTATTTTTATTATTATTATTATTATTAATAATAATAATAATAATAATATTAATAATATTAATAATAATAATAATAATAATAATAATATTGGAATGAAACACAGTTGCGACAGAAGTCTGTGCAATGATAATAAAGAAGCAAAAGCAATCTTGGAACATAGAAAGCACAGGTGTTCCCGATTTGAGGATGGTTTTGTATCCAAGTAACAATGATTTTCGGTTCTACTGGCAGGAACCCAAATAGGAGAATACGAAACTAGGTTTATGGAGAACGACACTTAAACGTACAATTATCTTTCTTAACTACTATTGGACTTTATTAAATTGTACAAGATTCAGCTTGCATATGTATTACAAGTTTCTATATGATTCTTGGCATAATTACTTCTCTATTATATAGCAAGTCATCTAATTCCTGTTCGAAATTTTGGAATTTTGAAACATTTCAATTTCATATTTCGCACTTGTTTTTTAATTCCTGTATTGCTTGATTTTTACTTTTTTATCAATAATTAAATCCAAAAGGTGGATTGTGTACTTTCATTTTGACTTTGACTTTGAATGGTATTTTTACATATTCTACAGAAAATCGAAGATATAATCTATAAGTCAAAATTAAAAAATAAAGTTAAAATCCAAGCAAAAATTGCAAAATCAAAATCGTTAAAATCGAAATCTAAGACAATACTTCAAAGTTTAATTCGAAGTCAAAATCAAAGTCAAATTCAAAATCAAAGTCAAAATCAAAGTTAGAACCGAAGTCAAAATCGAAGTCAAATTTAAATTCGAATTCGAAATCGAAATCGCAAAACCAAAGTTAAAAAGAAAGTCAAAATCAAAGTTAGAACCGAAGTCAAAATCGAAGTCAAAGTTAAATTCGATTTCGATATCGAAATCGAAAAACCAAAGTTAAAGACAAAGTCTGATTCAAAATCAAAGTTAGAACCGAAGTCAAAATCGAAGTCAAAGTTAAATTCGAATTCGAAATCGAAATCGCAAAACCAAAGTTAAAGACAAAGTCTAATTCAAAATCAAAATCAAAGTTAGAACCGAAGTCAAAATCGAAGTAAAAGTTAAATTCGAAGTCGAAATCGCAAAACCAAAGTTAAAATGAAAGTCAAATTCAAAATCAAAGTTAAAATCTATGTCAAAATCAAACTTAAAATCGCAAAATCAAGAATCAAAAATGTAAAAATCGAAGTCAAATCAAAGTTAAATTCGAAGTCAAAATTCCTGACTCAAAATTAAAATCGAAGTAAAAATCGCAAAACCAAAGTTAAAAAGAAAGTCAAATTCAAAATCAAAGTTAAAATCCATGTCAAAATCAAACTAAAAATCGCAAAATCAAAAATCAAAATCGTCAAAATCGAAGTCAAATCAAAGTTAAATTTGAAGTCACAATCAAAAACAAAGTTAAATTCCAAGTCAAAATCGCCAAACCAAAGTTGAAAACAATGTTATATTCAAAATCAAAATGAAAATCGAAATCTAAAACAATACTCTAAAGTTAAATTCGAAGTCGAAATTTCTCAATCAAAGTTAAATTTAAAGTCGAAGTCAAAGTCAAAGTCAAAATAAAAATCAAAGTTAGAACCGAATTCAAAATCAAAGTAAGAACCGAATTCAAAATCAAAGTTAAATTCGGAGTCATAATCGCAAAAACAAAGTAAAAATGAAAGTAAATTTAGAATTAAAGAAGCCAAATAATAAGTTAAATTCGACGTCAAAATAAAATTCAAGGTCAAAATCGTACTCGAATTCTAAAATTGCATCCTAGTTTCAAAGCATCTTCCAGTACTCAACAATATCAGAGTTCGTTTGCTCATAAATCAACTGGAAGCTAGAGATGAAGACAAAATGGACCAGTAAAGTGCAGAATGTAAAGCAGATGATGAAATAACACGGATTGTAAGTAAATGCCTAAGATACCTTTCGCTGGAGTTGACATATCAAGCCTTTTGGTGACCCAAAGCGGCTTAGGGAAAATACACTAAACTCGCCAATGACACTTGCGAATTACCTTCACTGAACAATAATATTAGTCCAAAAAATAAAACGTATGATTTTTGTCCTGAGTCGGAATTTTGGTGCGACGGAATTATCAAATAGTGATTATGAAAGAGAAAATTGGCAAAATTCATCCACTGGTGAGATTTTGATCTTGTGAGAAACTGAGAATATGAAGAGTAAGGAAGATGGAGTTCAATGGATGGAGTCATGCCCACTAATGGGCAGGACCCGCATCGTCACGGATTTCGATTAATTAATGCAGAGCAATGGAAGGAAGCAGCGGAAGAAGAAGCAGCACCAGTATGGTGGAAATGGAAGAAGGTCGCGGCGAGAGGAATGGAACGACAATAGAGAGAGAGAGAGAGAGAGAATCACGAAAGGATGAACCGCAGGAGCGAACCTCCGGTGGTCTCTCGACGAACGTTAGGGATTACTACGCGTCGACATGGAATTATGCCCTCACTCTCTTTCTCAAAAACCCTTTTCCCCTCCTCCATTTGGACACTGATATCAACCATCCACCTACAATACGATTTTCATTTACTTTATCCTCACTCAAATTGCTTTTAGTTGCTGCGAAATTCTCCATTCCAGTGAATATTTCTCATAATATATATAACGTTATTCACTTTATTCTTTTCATTTAACTTTTTTCATTGCGTTTATTGACTTTAAAAAGTGTAATTATAGAAAATTTTCTATGCGCAAAGAATATTAGCTCTAATTAGAAAAATTCCTCGAAATGAGAAAAGTTATAATCTGAAAAGTATAAAATTTTCTCTAATTAATGGGAAAAGTAGTTTCTGATTTATATTAGCTAATGAGCTTAATTGAATATATGTAACAAATTAACTGAACTTGCGCCGGAGGTAAATTTCATTTGGACAACAAAACGTTGATATTTCGTTGATATTTTGAGGTCATCCGGAAGAAATTCGTAAAGAACGGGTTTTTTTACTTTCAATTTTCAGTGTTAAATATGTATTCCATACCAGTGGGAGAAAAATGATTGCCATTATTCCGCCTAGATTGCGCCAATGTTACTACTCTAGTGTAGATTACAACCCGTGCAGAAATTGCCCCACTTTTCCCTATCTAAAATAGGGCCCTAACAAGGGCCTTGCAAGAAACTAGGAAAACTAGTCAAAACCTTGCCAAAGCCCTATTTCAAGTAGGGCCAAGTGGGGCAATTTCTGAACGGGAATCTATTGTTTCAATTTCTTTGTAAAGAAAAATAGAATCTTGTGGGAAATTTGTTTCTATGATTTAATTTATGTACATTGGGCCAAAGCGGGCTCTATACTGGTTAGTTAATAAATCTCTTAATGGTTGGTTTTTATTTTTCTGCTTAATACAAATGTAAAGTTACAGCCCGTGCAGAAATTGTCCCACTGTTCCCTATTAGAAATAGGGCTCTAACCAGGGCCTTGCAAGAAACTAGGAAAACTAGTCAGACCCTTGCTAAAGCCCTATTTCAAGTAGGGCCAAGAAATTGCCCCACTTTTCCCTATTTAAAATAGGGCTCTAACAAGGGCCTTGCAAGAAACTAGGAAAACTAGTCAGATCCTTGCTAAAGCCCTATTTCAAGTAGGGCCAAGAAATTGCCCCACTTTTGCCTATAAAAATAGGGCTCTAACAAGGGCCTTGCAAGAAACTAGGAAAACTAGTCAGAACCTTGCCAAATCCCTATTTCAAGTAGGACCAAGTGGGGCAATTTCTGCACAGGAGATAAAAATGAATATAAAGTGATTATTCTAACAATGGTTGTAAAAATAATTATTTGTTTAAAAATAATTTTAATAGACTGACTACTCTAGGTAGGGCCAAGTTAGAACCAAACTTATATTAATTCGTATACTGTGGGACAATTTTTGGTCGAATAATAATTTCAGGCATACCTTGCTATTTCTCTACACTGGTGTCAAAATGAAACTTTTTCCCCAGGTGTAGAAGTGGTGTTTATAAAGACATTTTGAAAATAAACAATTTGTTTGCGGTTTTTTGTCTTAATGAGGTCCTCCCCCACAATATGGTTTACTTAATCTAAACTCCCTGCCCAGGTTTACAGGATGCGAGCCATTATTGCGTGTAACTATCCCATTAAGGAAAACGTCGTGCTGCAATCGACTAATATTTTAATGACTTAATGGCACGTGAAACCCGTTCCAGTTCGCGTATTATACTGTATTTTATAGTCCGCTCTCTCTATCGACATAAAACACCCAATAGTCATTTTGCTCATCTTCCCAGGTATATGGTTAATATCAAAAATCGAAATCACTTTTTGCCGTTAACTCTCAACGTGAATCGCTTCAATAATATATACATAGATAAAATTTTCACAAAACACACAAAGAAAACGAACTTATTAACATTGACGCTTTATTACCTCTAGCGTGTTTCTTTCCTACTTTTCATTTAACCATTTCAATTTTTCAAACATATCTTCTTTCCTTCGATTTTCCGATTCTTTGAAAACCCGTGCGGAAATTGCCCCACTTGGCTCTACTTGAAATAGGGCTTTAGCAAGGGGCTGTCTAGTTTTCCTAGTTTCTTGTAAGGCCCTTGTTAGAGCCCTATTTTAAATAGGAAAAAGTGGGGTAATTTCTGCACTGGTAATACAATATGTAAATCAAATATACAGTGAAAATGAGTTGATTAATTCAGAATCAGTATCTTCTCATATGGGAATGATATTTGTGCGTATAAAATTATTCATATGATGCATTAAAGTTCATGAAACGTGATTTATGCGGAGAAGACAAGGTTTATACGATTCATACACGGTTTAAAAGCTGAGAAACACTCGGCATACAAATACTATGTCCTGTGGGGCGTTTCATTCACAATTACTCCCCAGAGTTGGTCACATAGTCAACCCCAAGCGCTTACAGGCTCCTGTTAAGTCTGTCTCAAATTAATTAGAGCACTCAACTTAATTTAGAAATTCACATTGGCTTTTACGTTCAACCTTACAGTGCAATCACATTTGTTCCATTCGAAATAATTATGCCACAAAACGTCTCTAATTTTCCAATTGGACAGTTATTTATTTGAAAAAAGAATTACGAAGTATATATGACAATATTCACAATATTCCGAGTTAAAATTAGAACAATACGTCTGTATATGCATTTTATATAATTCTTTGCTGTTATTATTTACTTTCACGTATATACTTGACGTTTAGAGCTTTTTGAAGTTCATGGTCGAGTGGAATTGCAATTCTCGTCCCTGCCAAGCAATGTAGAATTTGCATGTTTCGATAAACATACTTGATGGCGCACTTGAGTCGAGTAAGAATTCTGGGAACTGCGGGCAAATATCCGATTGTATATGTCGTCACGCGTCAAACACAGAAACCCCATTAGGTACAGGTCTGCGTGCCACGAGGGAACCATGAACAATGTATTTCTCCTTGGGAACAATCTACAGCTTCCTTATACTTTATTACCCCACACAAATCACATAATAACGTCTCCTCTTACCGCAAAATACAAGCGCAACTTTTACCTCAATTCAAATCTCCAATTCCACCTCTTCTCCAATCAAAAGACAAATGTCTTTCAAAATCAAAAGACAAATGTCTTTCAAAATCAAAAGACAAATGTCTTTCAAAATCAAAAGACATTTGTCGTTTTATTAAAATTTTCGGGGGAAATATTGACATTTATACACAATTTTCTCCTATATTAGACTAAAATGACTTCCCGTGCAGAAATTGCCCCACTTTTCCCTATCTAAAATAGGGCCCTAACAAGGGCCTTACAAGAAACTAGGAAAACTAGTCAGCCCCTTGCTAAAGCCCTAGTTCAAGTAGGGCCAAGTGGGGAAATTTCTGCACGGGTTTTCAAAGAATCGGAAAATCGTAGGAAAGAAGATATGTTGGAAAAGTTGAAATGGTTAAATGAAAAGTAGAAAAGAAACACGCTAGAGGTAATAAAGCGTCAATGTTAATATCGTAAGTTCGTTTTCTTTGTGTGTTTTGTGAAAATTTTATCTATATATATATATTACTGAAGCGATTCACGTTGAGAGTTAACGGCAAAAAGTGATTTCGATTTTTGATATTAACCATATACCTGGGAAGATGAGCAAAATGACTATTGGGTGTTTTAAGTGTCACTGTACATTTGCTACTCTAGTAACTTTTTAATTGTGTAACGAATATTTATATATCCTAGTAACTTTTGTTTCCAAACGTAGAGTAAAAGTTACTAGTTTCGATACTCTAGTAAATTGAGTAATGACTAGCTGGTCTAAAACTCTAGTAACTATTTTCCAAGTAAGCGGATAATTTGTAAAAGTTACTAGAGTTTCGATCCATTAATAGAAAGATTCAAATAAATACAATTTATACAATTCTAACTTCTATTTATACAAAATTGTTAGTTCACAGTAAAAATAAAATCTTATTTTAAGATGAGTCTTAAATTCAGCACTGCTAGCCATAATGTAAATTGTATGTAAAATCATTGCGTAAATTCAGCAAAGGCTGTCTTAAAAATGTTGCATCTTAAAATAAGACATCTTTTCTGCCTTAAAATAAGACTTTCTTTTTACTGTGTTGTTACAAAAACGATTTTTTATTGATCAGCTTCAGTTATTATTGACTCATTGATAGACAAAAAGTAGAATGAATAAGAAGTACCAAAGGAGATATGGATTTGATGAGGGTAGCAGTAAATGGGTAATTGTATATAGAAGCTTCGTTTGCATTAGAAATATACACACTCAACGGTGGACTCATTATGAGGTTATTTCAAAGTTTAACTGAATCGAGTCGTAAGAGAAAAAAAGAAGCTGTGGAAAGATAAAAGAAAACGATGAAAACTTCTTTAACGTTTCACTTTGACTGTATAGCTGTACATACTCTTTTCTTACTTTATAAGGACTGTATTAATTAACGTCATCCTGTGGTCGTCACAGTAAGGATATTTGCAGTTTGTTAGTAGTCGAAAAGTCCTTTGGAAGCTTTTCATCACAGATGGGTATATATTTTTCTCTTTTTCTTCTTCTTCTTCTTAATTTTAGTTTTCTCTTGGCGCGTCCTATATTGATCCATTTTTGCGTCGTGTCTCTCTGTTGCTCCATGATGTGATCTTTAAAGCTCCTTTTGATTTAACCAAGCTGGAAACTCCTTTTTACGACACCCTTTAAGCGTGCGACTGGCAGTGGGTGGGACGAAAGATCGTGTATTAAATTAATATCCGATAACCAGTCTCAAGTATCGCTAACACCCAGGCAGGGGCCGAGAAACGTTGGAATCCAAATTAAGCGACCGCCTGGGTAGAACGGAGAAACCCGCATTCAATTATAAAGTGATCAACGTCCAACCGTCTGGCAAGATGCGTTAACGAATCTAGATGGGCGATTCTTTATTATTTACGCAATCTGAAGCTGCTTTGCTTTCAAGGGGAGATATTTACACCTAGGAGCAAGGAAAAAAACGTCTTTCTTAAAAAAATTTTACAAAAATAATCTTCTTCTCATCACCTCTTAAAAAGTCATTGGGTTATTTATAATAATTAATTAACAATTTACGCCATCGATAATATAACCATGTCTAATATTTCTATAATACTGATTTGTAACTAGGTTAATTCTGCTCGATAAGTCACTGCAGTAACTTATCGAGCAGAATTAAATATTATGGATTAAATTATAGGAAATGCGATTGTATTTACATTGGAAGAAATTTTTCTTGATTAGTATTAGAATAATTTTGACGCATGACTAATTAGTGGAAGTCACGGAGTAGAAGTGGAAGTAGTGGTGGAAGTAGCAGATGGGATTTGATCAGCGTCTGCGCAAGAATGATGACTCTTCTGCGCAAGACATAGAAAGATGTAAACATCCGTGCGCAGGCGCAATTAATTACTAATCATGCGCGTGGCAGATTTAATAAAAACCAGGCTATCAAATATACACGGCGCAACGCCAGTATAACATAACCTATTTCAGTAACAGTTGAAAAAGAAAGTTTCTAGTAAGAAGAAGAAGAAGAAGAATAAAAGTTTTTCTTTTACTACAAAAGAGGAAGGAGGATAAAAACGCCATCAGGTATTTGATTTGACAATCTTTTGATAAAGAACACGGCGTCTTTATTATTACAGTGATGTGCAAACAAATCGAAGGGAGTGACTTTGCAACATGTCAGATCGTCATTTACACACTTGGGAATATTTTTAAGTGTAATGTGAAGACAGGTGAATGTTGCGAGAGCGCAATGTCTACCTGATTTGCATACGTTGCGTTGCACCTTGCAGGTGCTTAGATATATTCAAGCGTCTCTTTTTTTTCTCTCTTCAGCTGCGTAGTCCTACACTCAAAAACCCTATAGGACTCGCCCTAGGGTCATTTCGGATTGAATCAACAGACAAATACACAACGAATATTATCCTTCCACTTGTTCCTAAGTTAAATTTTTCCCTGTCGCAGATAGTTTAATAAATTCTATAACACTGTAAACTTAAAAGTATCAAATTGATACCAAAACTATCAAATTGATTCCAAAAGTATCAAATTGATACCAAAACTATCAAATTGATTCAAAAATTTGGAATCAAATTGTTACTTTTGGAATCAATTTGATACTTTTGGAATCAATTTGATACTTTTGGTATCAGTTTGATGCTTTTAGGTTTACAGTGTAAATTACAACAGTCGATTGTATTTATAATTTTATACGAACAGTTTTGGAAAGATCCTGCAGTGATTTTTGGCACGAGACGTCATCAGTGAAAGTTTATGTTTGATTTACTTGTGCGACAAGTAAACGGCCTTATTGAATGCTCATGTATTATGACATTAACGAGCGTGTCGCGCCAAGTATAACGTTAGTTCAGAACAGAATGAAACCATTCATTTTATGAAACCCCGAGAGAAATGAATTACCGAATCGCTTCTATCGGTATTTTTTTATTCGAAAATTCACCTGTATCCAATTATTAATTATAATACATTATAATTATATACATTATAATTATATACATTATCTGCCAAATATTTACACAGAAAATTTTTAGTTTTCGGAGATGAAATCTTTTGAAAAAATGATTCAATTTATATTAATTCCGAATGGAAAAATTTTTTCCGACGCCAACTTCAGGGTGTTTTGTTGCGCCTGCGCATTGATGATTCTATCTTTCTGTCCTGCGCAGAAGAGTCATTATCACCCTTGCGCAGACGCAGATACCATTAATTTACGATTTTCTTGATGATAATTTTCTGAATACTAAAAATCCTTTTTTTTTGTTTCAGGTAAGAATCGGAGTGATTATATAAATGAAATGATGAGTGAGTATTTATATATGAAATTTATTATTTTAGTTTTAAATTTATAGGTGACAGTGTACAATGGAATTGAATTGCAAAAAAAGGAGAGAGAGAGAGAGAAATTGCTTTGATGCTTAGCCGAACGTTATTGTGGAACAGGCTTAATTACCTGAGACCAGTTGTTTATAATTAATCGTTTCAATCGTCTCTGTCAGCAACAGATATGACAGTCAATGAAGTATGTCGTTACCAGATGTACAAACGGATTCGGCAGTGACGCTGAACGAGCTTTGGTTCAGCGGATATATAACGGAGTCGATTAAAATAGCGTACCATTTGTCGCGGTTCGATGGCACAGTTAATTAACCATTAATCAACGCTTCGCATTCGTTTTTCAATTCAAAAGTCAAATAGAATAGTTTTGCTCTCTCTCTCTCTCTCTCAATATAATTGATTTTTTTTTTGTGATTGATGATAAAAATTAAGCTGTATGTTAAAATTGCTTCTGTTTGCAAAAAATATTTTCCCTGTTGTAAGTTGAAAAAATAATTTTATTTTCGTGGTGTGGCGTGGGAAAAAATGGTAAATGAAAAAATAAGAATCAAAGTATGATGAATTATTTCCTTTGGAATATATCATCGCAGGTAACGTTAAAGTGATCCCTAATTAGGAACACACACCTGAAAAAAATAGTTCTGCATATCGTTAAATTTTCCTCCTATCGAAATTTCGAGGAGGGAAAAAATAAAAGAGGTCAGAAGCAATTTACATGAAAGTACTTGGTGACTGGGGGAGGATCGATACCACGAGCGCATTCTGCCACCTATTGTGGCCTCTCCATCCCGCACTGGCTCGTAGTTTCCTCTTAACTTTCTTTCGCGAGAGTTGCCTTCTCCCTTTTTCCTCTCGCAAAACTTAATTACGTTATTGAATGACTCTGCGGAAAAGTCGCCGCACCAACACACATACACACCAATAACCACGTGGTGGTTCTTGCATTATTTCAGCACAGTGCGACTTTGCTTTTCCCCGAGACCGGAATATAAAGCAGTTTAATCTTTTTTCTCCTCTCCTGAACGATTGGTACCTACGATACGATCGACCAAACCTCTCTCTCTCTCTCTCTCTCATTTCCTCTCGCTCGCTGACTCGATCGTTCACTGCGAGCAAAACTTTTCTGGCGCTAATCGATTCTCAAAGCGGAAACCAACTTCTCTCTGGATGCGCGCAAAACTTGTACAAAAGATCTTAGGGAGTATCAGGAAAAGATGGCCTTTTACAATGCAAAAAAATTCACGATAACGACCGTGACACACAGTAAAAATAAAATCTTATTTTAAGATGAGTCTTAAATTCAGCACTGCTAGCCATAATGTAAATTGTATGTAAAATCATTGCGTAAATTCAGCAAAGGCTGTCTTAAAAAAGTTGCATCTTAAAATAAGACATCTTTTCTGCCTTAAAATAAGACTTTCTTTTTACTGTGCATCGCGAGAGCTTAAATTTCTTTCATCTTTCGGGAAACTTTCTGCTCGGGGGAGAGAGGGGGGGGG